>PVKS010021125.1:23085-35810 GCA_004027875.1 Aplodontia rufa | reverse complement strand
TTAGTAGACATTTGAAGTAGGAATAGGTCATTAGGATTTCTGTTTCAAATCATCATTAAAATTTTTCATTGGATTTCTTTTTCACAGAATTTATTCAGCACTTTTACCAGTTATAATTTATAATAACAACAACAGAAATAGTAATAATAAAATAATGTGAAAGTTTGCTACTGTTTGCCAAGCCCTGTTATGAGCATCTTTTTCTATCTTTATAATGCCACATGAAGCAGGTAAACCAATTTCTACAGATGTCAGAGAGAAATTTATCCTTTTCATTGAACTGAAATTGACCTGCCATCCACACTGAGGAGTTAGACTTTTATTTTAAAAACTATGTTTTTATCAAGGAAGACCATCATCCATAATGATGTCAACCTTTGCTCTCAGTCACCATACTTGAATTGCTAGTGGGTTTCTCCAAAAGCATAATTCATGTTGACTTACCGTTTTATCACCTCCTATAACTACATCTTGAAAATGACATAGCTAGCATAAAGGGAACTTCTAGACAGTATGGCCATACTGCCACAGGAAAAGATTCAGCAAAATAAGCCTGAAAACTCTGGAGAGGATTGCATGTTATGTAAGTTTTCCCCTGGAGTTGGCAGCCTTGTTCAGAGTTGGTTATGAACTCATTCAGTTCTACCCATAAGCCCACACAACTTCACTTCCTGACATCTGTTCTCTCCTTCCACGATCTGGAAAGTTTGTTTCTTCTGATAAAGAATGAAATGTTGGTGAGGACAAGGTTCAAAAAGGGAGAGAAAGCAGACAGTGTCATTCAAAGGGTCTGTGTTGGGACTCAGAAGCTGGATTTTTTTTTAACCACTCCCCCTTCAAAGTTATTCTTGCTCAGGTAGTTTAGGAACAATGCTTTGAGACTCTCTGACATAGACAATGTGATGGGATGCCCATAGTTGGTAGGAACACAGCATCATAGAGCCTGGGGTCAAACCTCATCTCTATGCCTAAACAGATGAGGGAACTTGGAAAGTTGATTAACTGTATAAGCCTCAATTTCTGTTTTTCAAATGAAGGTGATAATATGTAAAAATTAAGTGATATGAGGGGATCCAACATGGCGACTTGAAGGGAGGCAGCATTTCCTGAGGCTCCGGGTCTGCTTAGGAAAATCCCAGTTAATCTTCAACTTCCCAAGGTGTGTTCATGGGGATTTATATATGATCTTCTAGTACTAGTTTGTGAATTTTTTCTAAGGAGCCGAGTCTTTGGGAAAATAAGGGGGGGGGGATTTTCCCGTCCCTGGCCAAATGCAGAAAGCTTCCTGCCTGTGCTAACTTCCTGCCCCTGCCGACGCCATTGGGAGCCACCAACAGAGTGTGGAGAGGGAGAAAGAATGCCGTCTGCCCTACCAAGAGTACAGCAGTTCAGCTGTTTGCTTGGTACTAGTAGAGCGACCATTAGAGTGAGGAGAGATAAAGGGACTTTGTCCGTTCAGCCAGGATCAGTGGTCGGCTCTCTTACATTTCTCCTGGTGCTCCTGAGATCCCGCCACTAATACAAACATTCACTGAGCTCACACTCCACGCAGGACTAGAGCTGTGCTGGGAGACAGCCTACTGGGGCACCCGGTAGAGAAGGCTCCTCGGAGGGACAGTGGGCCACCATCCCGAGTCCCAGGTCACAGTCACGGACCAGCCGCAGGGGTGGAGCTGCGAGCGACCATCGCTGAAGCAGTGGATCTCAGCCGAGTCATACTCCCCATCACTGCTGCGATCCCCCCAAACTAAATCAGAATACCGCTGAGCTCTCACACTGCGGTGGGCAAGAGCTGTGCTGGGAGACAGCCCGCTGGGGTGCCCGGTCGGGATAGCTGGCCACCATCCCGAGTCCCAAGTCATAGTCCCGGACCCCCGCAGGGGTGGACCTGCGAGCGGTGATAATAGTGGCAGTAGATCTCAGCTGAGTCAGAGACACCAGCGCTGCTGCGATCCCGCCTCTAACTAAATCAGACATCCGCTGAGCTCACACACTAAAGGGGCGAGAGCTGTACTGGGAGACGGCCCGCTGGGGGGGCCCAGAGGAGCAGATTATTTGTGAATTACCCCGGAAGTCACACAGTTCCCCCTGGCTTTTTTGGAGCAACTTTTAATAACTGCATCCAGGAAAAGGCCACAGGCTTCAGTCTGATCCAGGAAGAGAGGACCTAGGACAGGCCCAGGCACCACCCTTTGTAGGAGGTCTTCCATCTGTGGAATAAAGGGGAGCGGTTCTCTGCCCTGTCCACTCCCCTCAGCCAGAAGAATCACGTGGCAAGTGGAACTCTGGGAGTCTACTGCCACAGGAGTCAGTGCACTCTTCTCCCCAGCAGAGGGAGAATAGAAATCATCCACACTCCCTGCTCATCAACTCTTCTGGCTTCAGCTCCTCTGGGAAGCTGGCAAACATCAGTGCTTGCCAGAACCAGTCCACTTCAATAGAGGCCCCTCCTGGAGGTCCCAGGAGTCTAAGTATACACCAGTCCTTTTTGTGGGATCACATGGCTGCAGACTAAGAGTCATTCATATTGAAACCCAGAAGGACAGTGATCATCTCCTACCACATCCCAGAGATGCCCTTATTCTCTATAGATCCAAGTTTTCATTAAGAATTTTTTATTTTTCATTCTTATTTTCTTTTACTTTTTGATTTTTTATTTTTATTTTTATATTATTATATAGATTTTTTTTCTTTCCCCCCTTCTTGCTTTATGGTTAATACTGAATTTGGTGTTAGTGGATGTAAATATTTATTTGTGTGTATGTAACGGTGATTGGCTACTACATTCTCTAAGTCTTCTTGAACCCTACTGTTGTCCCTATAACATTGGGTTCCAACCAGGAAAACATTTCATGAAAGCAAGATAGACTCAGCCTCTGGAGAGTGAAGATAACCACACCCCTTCCTCCCCTGTACTCTGATAATCCCTAAATATAAGCATTTTTCTCTCATCCTCACCCAAAGTCTTTACCCTTCCTGCATCCCATTTCTATGTTTTCCTTAGTCCTAATAGAATAACCTGCTCCCCGCCCCGATCCCTTGTTCCTCTTTACTCTAAGGCAAGAGTGATATTTTTTAACCTCCCCAATTCACCTCCTTGACTTCCTAGTCATCCCTTCTCTCCACTTTCAGAGAGACCCTACTCTCTGAAGAAATAGACATGCTTCAAAATGGGCACTGGCTTGCTATCATAATATACTGTGAGATCTCTCTCAAAGAAACCCATCACAATGAAGCAAAGCCTTAGGAAGCTCCAATTACTCCACCAAGAGCAACTTACTTGAAGTACAAGACATGCTCTCGGGCTCAGAAAATGAGGAAAAGGGGAAATAACTCCCCTCCTCAACCACACGGATCCCCACCAAAGGATACATGGCTGGAGCCCTAGATGAAAACCAAAGGCATTGTGTCAGCATTATGATCAGTAATGCAATCAAAGAGTTGAGAGATGAAATAAGGAACGAGATCAGAGAGCAATTTCAAGAGATGAGAGACAACTTCTACAGGGAAATAAGGGATCAGTTCCAGGAGAGGAAAGATCAGCTATACAAAGATATAGACATCCTGAAGAGAGATGTAACAGAGCTATCAGGTTTGAAAAATATGGTTAACCAAATCAAATCTTCACTGGATGATACCAACACCAGAGCTCACTCCACTGAAAATAGATCTTCAGCTCTCGAAGAATGAATATTGGATAATGAGGATAGGCTAAACAATGTAGAATTCAAAGAAGATAAGCAAGATTAAACAGCTTATATTACATAATCAGAACTTCCAAGTAATATTTGATGAGATGAGGCATAATAATCTGAGAATCATTGGCCTGAAGGAAAATTCCGAACAGCAAACAAGAGGCTTCAAGAACCTTTTAAGCAAAATCATAAGTGAGAACTTCCCTCATTTTACTATTGATCCGGAATATCACATCCAAGATGCTTATAGAACTCCAAATAGAGCTAATGAATTGAGAAACTTGCCAAAGCATATCATATACAAAATGAATACCAGAGAAATTAAGGAGAGAATTCTAAAAGCTGCTAGAGGAAAGTCCCAAATCACACTCAGAGGCAAACCAATTTGGATCACTATAGACTTTCCAGAGCAAACAATGAAGGCCAGAAGAGCATGGAAAAATATCTTTCAAGTGTTAAAAAATAACGACTTTCACCCAAAGAAAATATATCCTGCAAAAATCAGCTTCAAATGTGAAGGGGAAATTAAATACTTCAACTATAAACTCAAGCTAGCAAGATACATGAACACAAATCCTGCTCTACAGAACATTCTCAAAGATGTTCTCCATTCAGAAGATAATGCCATGATATGCTAAATCCTTAAACAAGGGCAAGTCAATAACGATACTATACAAAAGCTGACTTTCAAGATGGCTCAAAACTCTGTAATCAATACAAAGTCTGTGTATCAGCCTCCCATATCTATTCTATCTTTGAATGTGAGTTGTCTCAATGCCCCAACTAAAAGACACAAACTGACCCACAGGATCAAAAAACAAAATCCAACAATATGTTGCCTGCAAGAGATACATTTGACACTCAAAAATAGACACAGGCTGAAAGTGAAAGGATGGCAAAATATCTTCCAGGACTGCAGCCCCAAAAAAGCAAGCTGGCATAGCGTTTCTAATTTCTGACAAAATTAATTTCCAACTAAAACTAGTCAGAAAGGACAAAGACAGTCAATTTATCATACTAAAGGGACAGTTCACCAAGAAGATATAATGATAATCAACATTTATGCCTCCAATTACACCCCCCCCAAATATATGGAAAAAATACTTAAGGACATTAATCCCCTCATTGATCTCAACACAATAATCCTGGGGGACTTCAACACACCATTATCAACTCTAGACAGATCATCAAAACAAAAAAATCAATAAAGACATCTCCAATCTGAACAACTCTATTAATCAATTGGACCTAACAGAATATTTACAGAATATTCCATCCTAAGACAGCTGAATTTACCTTCTTCTCAGTGGTGCATGGATCCTTCTCTAAAATAGACCACATCCTAGTTCACCCGGATAATCTTAACAAATATAAAAAAGTGGATATAATCCCATGTATTCTTTCAGTAATGCTATGATCTTAGCAATCAACAATAAGAGAAACAACAGAAACTATTCAAATACTTGGAAATTGAATAACTACCTCTTAAACGAAGGATGGATAAAAGAGGAAATGAGAGCAGAGATTAAGAAGTTTTTGGAATTGAACAAGAATGAGGAAACAACATACCGAAACCTCTGGGACAGTATGAAGGCTTTCTTAAGAGGTAAATTTATAGTGCTGCATGCATACATGAAAAATCTAGAAAGAGATCTTATTAAAAGCCTTATGCTTCAACTCAAACGCCTACAAAAGGAGGAACAGTCCAACCCTAAATCTAACAAAAGACAGGAAATTACCAAAATCAGAGCTGAAATCAACGAGATTGAAAACAAAAATCTATACAAACTATTAACAAAACTAAGAGTTGGTTCTTTGAAAGAGTCAACAAAATTGACAGACCCCTTACCAACCTCACCAAAAGGAAGACAAAATGAAGCAAATCAGCAAAATCAGAGATGAAAATGGGGATACCACCACAGACTCATCCAAGATACAGAAGATTACCAGAACCTATTTTGAAAACTTATACTTTGCCAAGTTTGATAACCTGGTGGACATGGACAGGTTCTTGGACGCATACGACATCCCATCTTTAACACAGGAGAACATTGAAAACCTCAACCAACCTATCACAGAAAGCGAAATTGAAGCAGCAATCAAAGCTCTCCCAAAAAAGAAAAGCCCAGGTCCAGATGGATATACGGCAGAATTCTACCAAGCCTTCACTGAAGAACTAACACCGATCCTCTTCAAGCTCTTCCAGGAAATTGATAGAGAGGGAACACTCCCAAACACTTTTTGTGAAGCAAATATTACACTGATTCCAAAGCCCAACAAAGACACATCAAGGAAAGAAAACTACAGACCAATTTCCCTGATGAACATGGATGCAAAAATCCTGAATAAAATTTTAGCTAATCAGATACAAAAGCACATTAAAAAGATAATTCATTATGATCAAGTGGGCTTCATTCCAGGAAAACAAGGCTGGTTCAACATTCGCAAATCAATAAATGTAATTCACCACATAAACAGAATTAAAAACAAAAATCATAATCATCTCAATTGATGCAGAGAAGGCATTTGATAAAATTCAATACCACTTTATGCTCAAAACTTTGGAAAAGATAGGGATCAATGGAAGATACTTTAATTATGTCAGATCCATTTACAAATTAAGTTATGCGAAGATGCTCCACATCCTGTGTCATCAAAGAAATGCGAATTAAAGCATCAACGAGCTATCCCTACACACCTCCTAGAATGGCCAAAATCCAGAACACTGACAACACAAAAGCCTGGGGAGGATGCGGAGCAACAGATTTTCTTACTCATTTGCTGGTGGGGATGCAAAATGGAACAGTCACTTTAGAAGACAGTTTGGCAGTTTCTTACAACACTAAACATACTCCTACCATACGGTCCAGCAATCACCCTCATTGGTATTTATCCAGTTGAACTGAAAATTTGTCTCCACACAAAAACCTGCACACAGATGCTTATAGCAATTTTATTCATAATAGCCCAAACTTGGAAGTAACCATGATGTCCTTATGGACATCATAAATGGAGAATACACTGTGGTACATATAGATAATGGAATACTATTCAATACTAAAAAGAAATGAGCTATCATGCCATAAAAATACACAGAGGAAATTTAAAAACATAGTACCAAGGAAAGAAGCCATTATTAGAATCCACATCTTGTATGATTCTTATTATATGACATTCTAGAAAAGTAAAATCCATGGAGACAATAAAAAGATCATTGGTTAACAGGTTTTACAAGGGAGGGAGAGGTAAATAGGCATAGCACAGAGGATTTTGAGGTTAGTGAAACTATTCTATGTGATATTGCAATGGTGGATATGTGTCCTTAGACTTTTATCAAAACTCATAGAATGTATCACATCAAGAGTAAAACCTAGGGGCTGGAGCAGTGGCTCATCAGTTGCAGTGCTTGCCAGGCAAGTGTAAGGATGTTGGTTCAAACCCCAGCATCACGGTACATAACAAAGGGTCAGAGCAATGAAAGCCACATGAAAAACAAAATAAAATTGATTCTCTCTCTGTGCTTCTCTCTCTCTCTCTCTTTCTCTCTCTCTTTCTCTCTATTTTAAAAGAGTAAACCCTAATGTAAATGAATTTAGGAATTTAGGGTGTTAACGATGTGTCAGTGTAGGTTCATTATTTCCAGCACAAGTACCACTCTGTGGGGGGTGTGCATGCACAGATGGAAAGACTGTGCAAGTGTGGGGCAGAAGGTATACAGGGACTTATTATTCAATTTTCCTGTGATCTTAAAACTGCTCTAAAAGATAACATTTATTCTTATTCTTAAAACATGTAAACATATAAGACATTTATATCTGAATAAAGCTGGTGAAAAAAAAGAAATACAGCCGAATTTTCAGACACATGGATAGCCTTTTACAATTAATTTATAAGCAGTGATTTTCAGGAAGGCAAGAATTACATTTAATTTTTCATTTTTCTTAAAATTTATTCTTTAATAACAATAAATTCAAAGAAAATTGCAAAAATAATAGAGAAGACCTCTGCACATTTTGCCCAGATTCTCCAATGCTTCTTGTACCACATTTTGTATAAACACCAGTTCAATACCAAAGTCAGGACATTGGACCCAAGTACAACAGGTGTGTATTGCTCCATGTCATTTTGCAACCTGTGTGTTTGTGTAACTACCCCATAATATGTAATTCACTTTTGTTATCCAGTGTTGACAAGATACTCAATAATATTCCTGAGTGACTCAAGAGCAAAATGATAAGCAAGTGACTGACTGGATGACTTAGTAGTTGACATTAGTAGCCGGCATGTTGTTCTTCTGATTTACGTATAGGCTCAATCTCACAAACCAATTTTATTCATATTCATATAAAAAGAACTGAACTGAGAGCTGTTTGTAGATGCCTGGATTGGGAGTTCCCCACCACACTTCAAGTGAGCTAACTGAGTTTTTATGAGTTTAATTGTCATCCTCCAAAAGAGTCTTATTGAAATTCTATAACATAAAAATAGGAAAAAGAACTATCCAGGATAATAGAGAAGAGTACAGTGCTTGGCAAAACAAGCAAACAAAAAAAGCACAAACTTTGAGGCTTTCTTGCTACATTCAGAGCAAGCACACCTGGACTTTGATTTGGCCAAATGGGACTGCAGAAAATTCTCCCTCTTATCTGCTCAGTTAAGATTTTTCAGGAATCGTTTAAGCATTTGTACAGGGGTGACATCATCCGTGGCAGAAATAATTTCAGCTACAAGTCTGGCATTATGAAAGACCCTCAGGAAAAACCCCCCAGCTGGACTTGAGACACCTGACAACTACTTGCACTTGGGGTTTTTTTGGGTTTTTTTGTTTTGTTTTGTTTTTATTTTTGTTTTTGTTTTTCACAAGAGTGAAGGGACTGACCATGGTCTTTGCAAACAGGAACAGAGAGAATTTAAATGTCTTTGACTTGTTGATACACATGTTGATGAGATTCACAAACTTTCCTTATCTTTTTCTTGCTTCCTCCGGTTTCCTTGCCCTTTGTCTACAACTCTGTTCTTTTCCTTATTTAAGATTAGCTTCCACATATCAAAGAGAACACTTGACCTTTGGATTTTTTTTTTAAGCTGGCTTATTTCACTTAGCATGGTGACCTCCAGTTGCATCCATTTGCCAGCAAATGACATAATGTCATTCTTCCTTATGGCTGAGCAGTACTCCATTGTGTATTTATGCCACCATTTCTTTATCCATTCATCCTTTGAGGGGCACCTGGGTTAGTTCCATATCTTAGCTATTGTGGATTGTTCTGCTCTGAACATTGATGTGGCTTATCACTGTAGTATGCTAATTTTAGGTCCTTTGGATGTATGCCAAAGAGTGCATTAGCTGGGTCAAATGCTGGAACTAGTCCTAGCTTTTTGAGCAATCTCCTGCTTTCCTGAGGGGTTGTACCAGTTTGCTGCCCCACCAACAATGCATGAGTGGACTCTTTCCCCCACATCCTTGTCAACATTTATTCTTGTTCATGTTTTTATTGATGCTATTCTGACTGGAGTGGGATGAAATATCAGTGTAGTTTTATTTGCATTTCTCTAATTGCTAGAGCTGATGAACATTTTTTCATATATTTGTTCATTATTTGCATTTCTTCTTCTTAAAAACTTCTGTTCAGTGTTTTTGCCCATTTATTGATTGGGTTATTTGTTGCTCTCATGTTTTTTTGACAAATCACTAAGTTAAAAAAAAACCATTAGTAAATAACAGAAAGAGTAGAGGTAAGAGAAGGGGGAGGGGAAATACTGGGGACTGAATCAGAGTAAGTTATACTGATGCGGGGGTTTTGAGATGAGGCTGGATTCTCTGCTCCCACTCTTGAATGCAGTTTGGGCTGACTGAAGATTTGAGCAGCCAAGTAGCCCATTTCTAGTGTTTGTAGCTATTCCCAGTTAAAACTGGGAATTTGGGCTGGCTGCAGGTGTCTGCAGCTGAAAGTATTAGCAGCTCCCCAGCTAAGAGCTGGGTCTCCCCCATGCTGTTGAGCAGTGCTTTGCAGTCTCGATGTGGAAATTCACCCTGGGAAATGGGAATTTGGTGCCAATCTTCTGGGTTCTTGTCTCGTGAATTTGAAAAATAAAATCCATGGACAACCATGGAAGGAAGGAGTAAAAAGAGTAGAATTTACTTAAAGAAGGAGAGCAGAGACTGCAAGGTGGAGGGGTACCTGGAAGCAGGATACCATCTTAGGTGTGTTAGGCCAGGGTTTATATTGGTTTGGGTATGAACATTGATTAAGATTCATGTAAAGAAGGCGTTGAGAAAAGCACCAACATCATTGGTTAAACTCTATGTAAAACAGGCATTGAAACTTAGCACCAAAATCATTGGTTAAAATCTATGCAAAACAAGTAGCAAATATTTCTTGGTTCTCATCTGTGTTCAACCCCACTTCTTAGTTTTCCCACCTCTGGGACAAAGGAGTTGCTCCCACAGGTGAGCCTCATGGTCTTTACATTTGAAAGCCCTAAGCATACTCATTAATCACTCTCTACCAGTTAGCTTCTGGGTGTGTTTGAATGGGGCCCATGGTCCTGACTACCCAGCCATTTTACTATCTTTTCTACTCTGTCTCAATGCTGCATGATTTTATAAAAATGTCATTGCTTATTCTTGTCAAGTATATCTGAAAAGAACACAGGGGTGGACAAAGGGAAGGAAAGGGGAAATACAGGGAACTGAGTTAAAACAAGGTACACTCCAATCTTTTATAATTATGCCAATGCATATTTAAAAAATGGAGTGAGAGGAAGGGAAGTGAGAGGGAAAAAATGGAGAATGAACTAGAACCAGTTAAACTCTATGTTCATAATTAAATCATTGTATAATCTTATGTCATAGATGCCTAAAAAGAACCAGTTAAATTAAATTTTAGAACATTTTGTTTAGAAAGCCTTGTTGCTTACTTATTAAAGAGAGAGGGACTTGCTTTTCAGGTTCCCAAGAAAAGAACAGAAGTTAGTTCAGAATTTGTAGAGTGGTTACAGTTATTGACCTTAGTGATGCCAGTTTGGTCAAAATTGGGTTCGTGTCTCCCGGAGACAAAGAATGAAACCAAGGGGCATCGAGGCAAGCATAGTAGACAGAGTTTATTTTAAGAAAATAATAGAAAGCAAAGCATAGGAAAAAGAGCAGACTCCCCCAGAGTGGGAGAAGGGGACAGAGCCAAAGAGGCAGTTACGTTTGTCCTTTCTATAGGATGATCTCTCTTCAACTGGTCCTCCTCCCTCTTCCCCCAAACCTAAGATGTGAGTCCAAATTCTGGTTGAGTCCAACCTTGGGTTTGTGCCTCAGGCATCAATAGAAAAAATCTGGCATCTTGCTTAGCTTAACGGAGTGTCCCCATCCAGATCCACCTTGCCAGACCAGTCTTAACTAGCATTGGGGGATGTCAAATTGATCTTAAAAGAAAAAGAACCTGTTTTCCCTTGATTGACTCAAACATTCTAATTACTCTAACTGTCTTAACTTTTCCCCTTGTCTCATTAGGACACTAGGAATGGAGTCCAAACCCTCTCATCTACCCTTTGCTGGAACCATCAACCATTTCCCAGCTCACAGCAAAACCCTTCTGAGTCCCCCTCAGGAAGCCTTACCAACCCAAGATCCAGACCCACAGGCTTCCAAAAATCCCAGCTTGGCCAAGGTTTGTTGCAAAGCAAGTGGTATCTGGAGACTGCTTGGTTTTATATTTGAGAAGGGATAAAGATAAGGGAACTTGATTCTGTTTGCCTCTGTGTTTCCTGAAATTCTCATCTCCTGTGAATAAAAATTTAAAGGATGTTCAAGTCCATAGAGGAGTTGTATTTCTGAATTTTGCAAGATCATGGAAAAATTGACCACCCTCTGGAAAGATAGGAAAAATAGAAAAATCAATTAACACACACAAAGAGTCTGTATTTAGAAACTATCTGTATAATTTAGCTAATGCAATTCAGTAAGAAAACAACATAAAAGACATAAATGAAAAAATGAGTGAAATTATCAGTTTGCAAATCATGTTATTATATGAGAAGAAAACACTAGATTGTTTTTGAAAAAACCACTGGTTCTAATAAGAAATTCAATTAAAGAAACTGATTATAAAATGAATAAATATAAAAAGCAATTAGCTGTTCTACATAGTAGCTATAACCAATTCAAAAATATAATAAAAAACAAAAGATTGACTTTTCAGTAGCAGTTAAAATGCAGAATGTGTACAGATAAATTGTGAAGTAATTATGGTTATAGATGAAGAAAATTGCAAAAGTTTACTGAATCACATTTTAAAAATTCAATATTGAAAATCTTTTCAATGTTTCTAGTAAGGGACCAAAATCAAAGGCCAGAAACAAGTCAAACACACATAAAAATTTAGAATATAAGAAAACTGCATTTGAAATGAGGTTTAAAAGAGTGTTGAATAAATAGTTGCAGGTTACTATGCTCTGGCAGATTGACTTTCCTACTTTTCTGAACACACTTACCCTTGTGTTGACTGAGGACCTCTGTAACCTGTTCCCTCTGTCCTGAACAATCTTTCCCCAAAGTCTATTCCTGGACTCTGTCCATGTTCCTCCAAAGAGCATCAGCAGCTCAAAGTCTCCATATCCATGGAGCTGATCTTATCCATGCTTTCCAAAAGGTGGGCACAGTTTCTCAGAGTATGCAAAGTAGGGAAACTCTGAATGGTTAAAAATATTTGGGTTTTGTCTAAAACAATTGGACGTATAAAAATTTAATCATAGTGCCAGCTGGTTTTGAACTAACAGATCCCAGTCTGTTGTGAAGAAGAGAATAACCTAGGAGCCATGCACAGAGGCCATCGTGGGCTGATCTGCACAGCACACCCCCTCCCCTGTTCTCGAGCCTCGCAACCCTCTTCATGTTTGGATGTAGCACCTATCACTTTGTGACATTACAATCCATATTTATTTATTTTGTTCTTATTACCTGCTTTTCTTATTAGAATATTAACTCTCTGGAGCCATCTTTATTTAGTTTTACTTTCCTTTTGCAAAAAAAAAAAAAAA
>PVKS010021125.1:0-22985 GCA_004027875.1 Aplodontia rufa | reverse complement strand
TAGAGTAGGAAAGGATTTTTCTAAGTGTGACACCAAGGTTGAAGTCATTAAGACTAACAGATCAGACTAAAAATTTTTTTAAATTAAATTTAAATTGTGATGTTAAAATGTTTTAAATAAAAATAAAATTGTAACACTAGACCCATGAGCAACATTTTAAAGCAAAAACAAAATAAAAGTTTATTGGAAAAAATAAAATAAAATTATACACAAAGTATTTACAAGATAAATAGTATTTACATACCTCGAAAAGAGTTCCCATTCTCACCAGATAAGGACTTCCTGTACATCAATAAATAGAAGATAAATACTTTATAGAAAAATAAGAACATATATATGAAAAGGTAAGACACAAAAGAAAATGTAATTCACCAGTAAACCTTTAAGTGTTTAATTTTGCCACAAACCAAATAAATGCAAATAAAAATAACAACGAGCTGCCATATTTTCCAATGAAAATGAAAGTAGTTTTCAGGACACGAGTAGCACATTAGCTCATTTTTATTCAATATAATCTGAAGTGGTCTTAACAAAGTGCTTTAACAGTACTTATCTCTGGGTCATATTTTGCTTTTTGGTATTTTCTAATCACTCACAATAGCTCCCACTTACATAATGAAAATGTAATTATACATAAATAATAAATATTACAGAAAACCTCCGGCTCCCAGAGTAGCCTATCCTGGAAAACAATGCCCAGCACCGAGAACTACCTAGGAATGATGCACTTTCAGTAGCACAGATTGGGCAGGATTTTTCTCTGCTTTGCATCAGGTCTGGAGAACGAGGATTAATAGTGCATAGGGAGATAGTGAAAGATAAACAGAGGTTTTCCGAGTGGCCGATGGAGGCAGGAACTATTGGCAGATAGATAGGGTGTGCAAAGGGAGAGGAGCACAAAACAGCATGGGGCATTGTAGCATCCTAACAAAAACAGGTGACACTTGGAATTTACAGTGTCCAGAATTCACAGCTAATACTAAAAATCTATCACTTAACAGAACTTGGGTGAAACTTTGACTCACTGATTATGGATTCAACACAGGGGTTTTGATGAGATACAGCAAGGGCCAGCAAGAAAACAAAAGAGCCTATTCCTCTGATCTCTCATGTTGGAAATGCTGGGCCAGGCTTTAAGTGTCCAGGAGAGGTGTCCAGGCCCCTTGGTTTCTTATCAAGCAATTGTTCCTCAAGAGACAGAACAAACTTACCATGTGGGAGATAGTGGTGGTGGCAGGAAATGGACCACTGGAGCACCAGGCAATATGATTTAGACTCAGTTGTTTACCCAGTTGTTTAGGAAAGCCATCTGCCAGCCTAAGACCAGGGGAACTTGAGTGCAGGTGCAGCCCCCCTCCTGACATGAGGAAAACCCATTGTCCCCTACTCAACATTCAGATGACTTAGCAAGAATTTCCTGTGTTGCTTTTGGACTATATTGCTTGCCATAGCACATATCCAGGATATTTGTCAACTTTAATTTTACTGAGGCTGGATTTGTGAGCCCAGCTGAACACTCAACTAGATTTTTTGTGTATGTATTTGTCAGTACATGTGCATGCACACTTATATGATGAAGCTGTTATTTTGTGAAAAGATTCCATAAAAAGGTGCTAATTGCTAAAGCAAGTGGTAGGTATAAAGAGAAAAATCGATAGTTCTTGGACAGAATAGACAACTTCTGGATAAATGACAAAAAAGAAAGATACTAACTCATCCAAAAATTTGAATGTGAATGTGTTTAGCATTTAGAAAGAAATAAAGGTGATATATTAAGCTGTTTTAAAGATTGCCTAAACCGATTCAAAATTTGTTCCTCAACTTCAAGATAAAGTAATTGAATAATGTGGTAGTTAACTTGGAGTGTTAACAGGTGTCTGGCTCTTTACAAAGACCCATGCAGAGCAAAAATACCATCAAGGTTTTGGAACAGCATGTACTGCAAAACAAAAAGTTCATTGGAAATTTTAGGAAATCATTTTCTTTGTAGAATTTAGATAATAGTTTTTTGTGAAGAGAGGTCTTCATAATCACACCTCTATACAAATGTGGACTCTATAGGAATAATTAACATCATTCATCACTCTTAATCAGTGCCACTATAGAGATGGAATGCAATATTGTGTGGAAGCTATTTTCATGGTAAAATATACTGTTAACTGCTATTTAAATTATATCTGAACTGCATTTATAGAATCATCATGAAAGTTACAATTTTTTCAGTTATAATTTATTGCATTGTATAGAAAGAAATTACATGACATTTCACAGAATGGAATTTGACAACTATCTTGGGATATTTCTCTTATGAATACCAAAAACTATATTAGTACTGTTATAGGAAAACCTAGGAGGGAAAAAGAATGGGAGGTTGTATTGAGGAAACGGCAGTGAAGCAGCACATTATCTTTCAAACCATTCTTAAAGGTTAGAGTCACAAAACAACCACAATCAAGGGAGTTACAGAATCACACTGGTTTTTCATAACTATTCCCCTGGAAATGATATGGAGGAAAAATGGAGAAGAACCAGAGTGGAGGAGACAAGGTGACAACTCGGAAGACTGGTACAGTACTCCTGAGAAGATGAAGCCAACCTCATATCCAGTGGTCTTCGTCCCTATTTTGAGATTATATTCTGCAAGGTAAATTTTGAAACCATAAATGTCTGACCGTTGCTTCAGATCAGACAAGTTAGAGTCTCTGGAGATGACACCTAGGCACCAACATCACATCACCATTATTTTTAGAGTTCTCTGTATGATTCTGATGAGAATTGAGAATACCACTCAAAGCAAGCAATGCCAATAAATGTGCCTATATTTACAAAATATATAGTAGATAGAACTCTTGATGACTGACTAATGGGAATGGAGGAACAGTAAGGTTCTTATGCCAAGATGTAAGTCTTAGTCAGCTTAGACAACAAGGTAGAAATCAATAAGATTAAAAACTCTGGAGGCTTTTCATGGGGCTGACCACATTTCAAGAGTTGAATACACTCCAAGTTATAGTCTCCTCAGAATCTAAACTGCCTTGTGAGAGACTACAGGATTGGACTAGCAATCAACAATGAAAATCTCTATTTTGGGAAAAATAATGCTTTGCTATTCCTGGAAGAAGTATAGCTTCTCAAGAGTCACGAGTAAAAATGTCTTGACTCTGAATGCCTGTTTCTCAAGGAAAGGTTGTCCCAACAGGAACATCCCATGATGTAGATCTTGCTCCTATATGAGATTAGACTGATTATTTCCTTAATACCAAGGGGTATCAGGTATCAAATCTCCTCAGAGGACAGTGTTTCTCAAAAAAAGAGGGGGATTATCTAAATGGCAATGCAGTTTATATTAGTTGTTAGATTTCAGTCCCCTGAAGGTGTGTTCTCTGCCACACACCTGCCAGCCTGATGTGCTGCTCCCTTGCTAGTTGTCTCCTTGTTGAACGACTGCACTTTTTTTTTTTTTTTCTGAAATGGTTGCCAGGCAGGATCTCTTCCTAAGGGACTCTGGCGGTACTAGGCTTACATTATCCTTAGAATTAGTCACCGGTTACTATGGCCATTGAATGGGTTGCACTGATCACCTAGTCCTGGATCATGAGTCCGCCCTAGATGAGAACAGAGTCAATGCCACCTGAATCATGTGGTATAAGAGCTGCTTGGGAGGAGGATAACTGAGATAGTGTGTTCAAGAGAAGAAGTATATGAAGTAGGCAGAACAAGAGATGGTAAGTCAAAGCCCAGGGAGTCTCCCAGTTTTCCATTCCCATGAACCTCATCAAGGTCATAAACTTTAGGAGCGATCCATAGATTGTTCCTTCCCTGGTCTCCAAGCACAGCAATGTACAGAGGCAGAGATGAGCAGCTTCATGGGGAATCTCAGGAGGTTACAGAAAAACTACTATGCTGGAGGTCAAATAAAAAATGCATGCCAACTTGTTCTATTCCTGGCAGGACCACCCCTCTCATTTCTTATCCCAGAACTCTACTTATTTCCTCTATTTCTGTTGACTTTGATAAATGTATGAGTAAATGAATATGTGTTCAGGGCCACAACCATTCCCTACATATCCCATGTAGCCTTCCTCCTTTCCTCTAAGGAGCAAGTTTTTGTAGTATAAAAGTTGAAAAACTGAGTACTGTCAGATCAGAGAAAACAAACCAGATCTTGTGAAAAGTAGTGCTTAATGAGTTAATTTACAAAACCCTGAAACAGAATTTTTAAATGTTCATTTCTTTGAAATTGCAGTTAAAATGTTGGTAGTTCACTTTAAGGAAGCCATCTACAACCGCTGATGAAGCTCTTGGCAGAGATTTTCATCACCGGGCTATTTATAATAGCAGAAAATTGTAAACAATTTAAATGCTCAGTATTGAAAGAACAGTTAAATAATGTATGCAAACCTACTAGAAGAATGTCATGTACCATTAAAAATAATGTTAACCATAAATTAAATTTGTGATAAAATAGAAAACACCTCATTGTAAATGAAAAGAAAGATGGAAAATTGTGTACGCACTATGAACTCCAGGTATATATAAAGTAAAACTTTACAATAAAAAAGAAAGATGGAAAGTATCATTCCATAATGTAAATTAATGTTGACTTTTGGTGATGATAAAGCATTTGATCTTCTTTTCCCAGCTCTCTGTGTTGCTCTAGTTTCCATGTTTTTGGTAAGCATAATCAACGTTCAGTTCTCAATTTGTCTCGACTGACCTGTCAGCAGAATTTGACATAGCTGATTACTCCCTTCTTCCCAAAACAACTTACTTATCTTTCCTTCCAGAACAATACACTCTCCTCTCCTTTCTTCTACCTACCAATCCCTCCTTTTCTTTTTTTCTAAATTTTATTGCAAGTTGAGTTTTTGTAGAATCATAAATGCATATGCAGTAACAATATGGTATGCCCAATCCTGATCCAGAAATATCCTCAAATCACCCACACCTCAGTGTCTTGAATCTTCTATATTTCCTCCTGTAACAGATACAAATCTCTCTCTCTCTCCCTCTCTCTCTCTCTCTCTCTCACTATATATATATATATATATATATATATATATATATGCACTTTCCAGAATTATGCATAATGATTGCATAAGTATTATTTGGCTTCTCAGGAGAGTAAAGAGTGAACTACATTGTTACCCTGTTGGTGGAACTGCAGACTGTACAGCACCTCTGGAAAGCATCGTGGAGAATCCTCAAAAATATCATGGATGGATCCACAATACGACCCAACTATCCCTCTTCTGAGTATTTTCCTAGAAAAGCTAGTATCAGGACATTACAGTGACACAGCAAAATCAATGTTCATAGAAGGTCCATTTACAATAGCTAAATTATGGAATCAACCCAGTTCACTGGATGAACTGATCCAAAAGCTGCAGTATCTATATGCAATGGAGTTCTACTCAGCTATTAGAAACAATGATATTATGGTCTTTAAAGATAAATGAATGACATCAGAAAAAAATTATGCTGAACGAAATTAGCCAAACCCAGAGACTCAAGGGTCAAATATTTTCCCTCATTTGTTGAGGCTAGAGCAAAACCCACGAAGGGTGCAACCCATGTGCTAGACTCAGCAAAGTCGAAGCAACACATAACACAGAGGATGCCCTCCTTTACTATCTCCACCTTGTTTTTCATCTTCTCCCTGGCCTCCTGATATTAATGTCTAAGAATTTTATCTCTTCTCCAGCCATAACCACTTTAGTGACCCCATACAGCATAATGACTTCAAATACCATCCTGTCAGTAGTTCTATCATTCATGTCTCCAGACCAGACCCCTCTCCTAAATGCTAAACTCAAATATGTTACCCTAAGAGGAGTCTCCACAAAAAGACATCTCAAATAATTCATATCCAAAATGGATTCCTGATCTTCTTCCTTCCCCCACACCTACTTCATCTGTATCCTTTCCCATCTGATTTGGTCTAGGTTTTGTCAAGAAATCGGTCATCCTAATTATTCTAAAGATTATGGGAATAAAAGGATTTAGTAGAGAAATTAGTGCTTCCCCAAGTGCGGCCTCAGAGGAGTGACGATCAAGAACATGAAAGCCAATAGGTCAATGAAAGATTTACAAAGCTGATGGTGCTCAATAGTTCCCCAGGGAACTACAACAATTCTCGAGCTCTCTAGCAAAGCTCCCACCAACTCTCTCAGCTGCAATAAAGCAGCCTGTTTCAGAAGCCTGAGATGCTGGTGTGAACCTTGCAGCTGCCTATGTATCTGCCCTCTATAGCCTGTTGACAAAAATGGTCTCTCTTCACTTTTTCATTTCAAATCTCATGTTGGAAAACTCTGATCTGGAACAACATGCAAATGGCTGGTTATGCCCTATGTTTCCTGGATTTTCCTCTTGCATGTAGAGCAGTCCACTAGAAGTGGACAGAGCTGGTAACGACAATCCAGCACACCACTGCACTTGATGGCAGGTTATTCTTCTAGTTTCTCTGGCCCAAAATCTTAGAGATATGTTTGACTCTTCTTTTCCTTCCAATACCTCCAATCTATCAGAAAATCTAGTTGTCACAACTTTCAAACATGGTCAGTACTGACAACTACTGATAGCACACTGATCCAAGCTATAACTTCCTGAAAGCCTACAATGGCCTCTTTCTTGGCATCCCTTCTCCTACACTGCTACCCTCACTCTCAGACATTTCTCATCCTGACATCCTTAGGAATTCTTTAAAAACATAAGTCAGACTATGCCACTCCTCTGCTAAGGACCCTGCAGTGTGGCTGGAGCTGTGACTCAGAGGTTGGAGTGCTTGCCTGGCATGCCTGAGGACCTGGGTTCAAATCCCAGCACCACATACTTGACAACTAGGTGTTGGAGAAACAAAGACCAAGAAAAATAAATAAACATTGGTTCTCTGTCTCTTCCTCTCTCCCTTTCTATTTAAAAAACAAGAACCCTTCAGTGACTACTCATTTCACTCAAAGTTAAAATCTTACAATGTTCTATAAGACTCTACATAATCTTCCCTTACCTATTTCCTTTCTGATATCATCTTCTATTACTCTCCTTTTTAAATAAGTTATATAAATAATGCTAGGTAACAAATTAAACTTGGACTCAGTTTCTTTAAATTATAAATACTTATTTTTTCCCATAACTTGCAGGTCAGCTGAGAATGAGTTACTCTAAAGTTGTCCAGGACTCAAGTTGTTATCCAAGTCCACTCCATTTACTTGCAGAACAGTGTGGGGTATGTTCTTCTCATGCTAATGGAAGAAATGCAAAAGAACAAGCAGACCACAAACATATATTTGAGGCATTTGCTTGCATCATGTCATGTTTATTATCCAAAATAAGTCACATGGCCAAAACCAGTATCAATGGGGCATTAGGTTTCAATCAGGTATCAGTGCTACCTAAAATCACATATGTACAAACACAGAGATGCATAAAAAATGGGGAACAATAAGGCAGCACTTTTAACTTATAACATACTACATCATTTGTATATATACCATTAATTTTGTTTATAGTTTGTCTTCCTCCATAAGAACAGAGATCTTAATTTATCACAGGGACTTGAAACATTGCAGGCATAGAGTAAGGGCTCAGTAAATATTCATCAAATGAATAAATGAAGGAACATCCAAAGAACACTGAATCTCTCTTAGCCTTGATAGTAAAGATTCAAAGGAGGCTATTTCACCAGAATTTAGGCTCCCTCACAACAATCCTTTGCCAGAACCTGGGGTCAAGGAAGAGTTGATATTGGAAGCATTGTTTTGATTACTATAGCTTTGTAATAAATTCTTAATTCAAAAAGTAAGTCCTTCAGCTTAGTGCTTCTCTTTCAAGATTGTTTTGGCTACTTGAAATCCTTTGCAATCTTTTTTTATTGGTACATAATAATTTTACATAATAGTGAGTTTTTTAAAAAAAGAGAGAGAAGGACAGTGAGAGAGAGACAGAGAGAATCAATTTTTATTGAGTTTTTCACATGGTCTTCATTGCTCCAACACTTAATTGTGTAAGTGGGTTTGAACTCTTGTACTTGCGCATGCCAGATAAGCGCTGTAACCGCCAAGCCACTGCTCCAGCCCCAATAATGAGGTTTTATTGTGGTGTATTCATACACGGACATAACATAATTTGAAGGATTGACTTTTCCATTTCTTAAAAAAAATGACAATTTGGATTTTTGACAGGGTTGACATTTAATCTATTAATCAATTCAGATTAATACTTTGCTTTCTTAATAATACTAAATCTTCCAATCTTTAAATGTGAAATAGTTTTCCATTTACTTAGATCTTTATTGAGTTTTGTCAGCAATGTTTTAGAGTTTTCAGAGTAAAAACTTTTCACCTGCTTGATTAAATTTCTTTTAGATATTTTTATGTTAATGCAAGAATTATTCTTCTAATTTTATATTTGGATTACCCGTTGCTAGCATATAGACATACATGTTTTTGTGTGTTTTTATCTTGTATCCTATAGCTTTGCCAAACTTGTTTATTAGTGATGATAGATTATTCCAGGTTATTTAGAATTTTCTGCACATTAGATATTATGTGTGAATAGACAATTAGATATTATGTGTGAATAGATTATTTGCTTCCTCTTTTCCAATTTAAATGTCTTTTATTTATATATTTTTCTGATTTTTCTTACTAAGAACTCCAGTACAATACTGAAAGCAGGCATCCTTATCTTTTGACTGATATTAGGAATAGCTTTTCAGTCTTTCATCATCAAATATAATGTTCTTTGTGAATTTTTTCAGAAATGCTCCTTTACATGTTAAGGAAGTTCCCTTTCTATTCCTACTTTGTTATGTGATTTTTACCATGAGAAAGTGATAGATTTTTGTCAAAGCCTTTCCATGTCAATTAAGATAATAATGTGAGGGTTTTTCCATTCATTCCATTTATGTCATGTATTACATTGATTGATTTCCATATGTGGAATATTTATGTTTAAAGTAATTGCTAATAAGGAAAGATTTGCTTCTGCTGCATTGTTTTCTCTACATTAATATTTTTATTTTGCAATTCATTTTTTCCACATTTTTGTTGTTACATTATACTTGTACATAATGATGAGATTTATTGTTATATTCATGCATGTACACATTACAACAATGTAATTTTGCCAATATCTCTACCCCGCATTTTCCCCTTCCTTCATCTACTCCCTCCCCTTGTGTTCCTTTATTCTACCGATCTCCCTTTGATATTTTTCTTGATCTTTCCAGTTTTTATTGATTGTGTTGGAATTATTTATCATCTTAGAGGTAAAATGAATTCTTTCTTATTGCCCATTTTCCCTCCCGTCCTTCCTCCCCTCTCTCCTCATTCCATTACTCTACCAGATTTCCTTTAGCTCTCCTATTAATTTGTATTTAATGGATCTTTATATGATTTTATTCTTCCATCCCCCTTTCCTTTATTTTACTCCAGCTTCCCCAAATGAGAGAAAATGTTTGACCTTTGAGTTTTTTGAGTATTTTGCAACTTTTTTATTATTGTCTCTTTTTGTAAATAATCAATTTTTCCGGTATATGTTTTCTATTTCCTTCTCATTTCTTTTTCTGTATGTTTTTAAGGTTTTGTCTCTCTTTATTAGTGATTACCCTGTGGATTGCAATCAGCATAGTAACATAAAAATCAAGCTTGAATTAAGATTAATTTTTTGAGAGAGAGAGAGAGATGGAGAGAATCAGTTTTATTTAGTTTTTCATGTGACTTTCATTGCTCCAATAATTCATTGTGTACGTGGTGCTAGGGTTTGAACTCACATCATTGCACATGCCAGGCAAGCGCTGTAACCGCTGAGCCACTGCTCCAGTCCCCAAGACTAATTTAATAATACCAAAAATTCTACTCTTTCACAGCTTTTCTCCTCTTTTGTAGTGTTGTCACAAGTTACATTGCTATACATTGCCCCTTAACATATATAAATTATTGTTTTATGAGTTTGCTCTTAAATAATATAGAAAAAAGAGGAATTACAAATCAAAAATGCAATATTTGCCTTTTATATTTACATCTATGGCTAACCCTACTGTTATTTCATCATATGGCTTTGAGTTACTGTCTAGTGCCTTTCATTTCAGCCTAAAGGATTCTCCTCAAAATTTCTTCTGGGGCAGAGCTACAGGTGAGATGTTACCCTAATTTTCATTTCTGGTAATATCTTAACTTTCCTTCTTTTTTAAAAGATGGCATTATTGGATATAGAATTCTTGATTAGCAGAATATTTTTTCAGTACTTTAAATATGTCATTCCCCTCCCTTCTGTCTAGGGTTTCTGAATAGAAACCTGCTATTAATCTTATGGAGATTCCCTTGTACATAAAAAGTCACCTCTTTTTAGTTGTTTTTAAGATGCTTTGTCTTTGTCCTCTAAAACTTTATCTATAATGTTTCTTGGTATAGACATTTATTAGTTTTTCCTTCTTCAAATCTATTGGACTTCTTGTATGTGTGTATATTATTATTTTCCATAAAATTTGAGAAGGGTTTGGTTATTATTTCTTCAAATATTTTTTATGTACCTTTATCTTTCTTTTCCTCCCTCCAAAATACACATAGGTGAAAGGCTAAGCTATTCTCATGCCTTTTCTGAGATTTCAGTCATCCCTGATAATTCTTGTGAAACTTCTTGATTTATCTACTTGTGCTTTGAAAAATCATTATCCTCCATATATCTTCTTTCCCAACCTTATCCTCCCCAGACTTTATTATTATTATTATTTTTGATTCAACATAGTCTTACATTTAGGATGGAATCATTGCCACAGAACTGTGAACACATGCATAATGACAGAGCAATCTGAGGCTGATGCCAGACCATGGTCTCCCCACTTTGGATTCCCCCCAATCCCATGTTTCCTCCTACTTTACCCCCCATGTTCGTTGGGCATTTCATGGAAACTGAAGGTTCCCCACTGGTTTGAAAACACTCCTACTCCCACCCTCCATCTGCCTTGATAACCCTCCTATGCCCCCCCACCACTCCTTTCCCTTCATCTCCCAGCATCATAGGCAAGCCTCCCCTTGCTCTTGTAATAATTCACCCATGTTGAGGTTATTATTAGCTTAGCCAACTTTCAATCTGTTTCCGATTGTATTCTAGCTCCCGCATATGAAAGAAAACATTTGGCCTTTGAGTCTCTGAGTTTGGGATATTTCACTCAGCATAATTTTTTCTGTCTCCATCCATTTGCCTGCAAATGCCATGATATCGTTCTCTCTGATAGCAGAGTAGAATTCCATTGTATATATGTACCACAGTTTTTGGATACACTCATCCAGTGAGGGGCATCTGGGTTAATTCCATAGTTTAGCTATAGTAAATTGAGCTGCTAAAAGCATTGATGAAGCTGTATCTTCTGTAATAAGCCGATTTTAGCTCTTTGGGGAAAATATTAGGAGTGGAATAGCTGGGTCATTAGGTGGTTCCAGCCCTAGTTTTTTAAGGAGTCTCCACACTGTCTTCCAGAGTGGCTGTACAAGCTTGCAGTCCAATCAACAGCGTGAAAGTCTTCCTCTCTTCCCACAGCTGCTTACAACATCTGTCATTGTTCATATTCTTCATTTTTGCCAGTCTGATAGGAGTGAGATGAAATCTTGGTGAAATTTTGATTTGTATTTCTCTGATTGCTAGTGATGTGTAGAGCATTTTCTCATATATTTGTGGGCTTTTTGGACTACCTCCATTGAGAAATTTCTATTTAGCTCTCTAGCCCATTTATTGATTGGATATTTCTGGGCTTGTTTGGGGGTTTTTTTGTTTGTTTGTTTGTTTTTCAGGGCTGAGGACTGAACTCAGGGCCTTGCGCATGCTAGGTAAGCACTCTCCCACTGAGCTAAATTCCCAACCCCGGATATTTCTGTTTTTGGTGTTCAGATTTTTGAGTTCTTTGTAAATTCCGGATATTAATCCTCTGTCCGAGGTATAGCAGGCAAAGATTTTCTCCCATTCTATAGGTTCTCTCTTGACACTTTTGACTAATTCTTTAGCTGTGCAGAAGCTTTTTAGTTTAATGGCATCCCATTCATTTATTCTTGGCTTTAATTCTTGCACTATGGAAGTTTTGTTAAGGAAGGCAGTGCCGACCCCTGAGTCGTGTAGTGTTGATCCTACTTTTTCTTCAAGGATTTGTATTGTTGCTGGTTTAATTTCCAGATCCTTGAACCATTTTGATTTGTTTCTTGTGCAGGGTGAGAGGTAAGGATACAATTTCAGTTGTCTGCATATGGCTGCCCAGTTTTGTCCAGCACCATTTGTTAAACAGGCTATGCTGTTTGAACTATGCTTTTGCCCCCTTTATGAAATATCAGATGGTTAAAGATTTGGTCTTTGTTTCTGTTACGATACCAACTGTACGCTGTTTTTATTACTCTAGACCTATAGTATAATTTCAGATCAGGAATTGTGACACCTCCAGCTTCCTCTTTCTTGCTTAGTAATGTTTTGGCTATTCTGGGTCTTCTGTTATACCATATGAATTTAAGAATTGCTTTTTCTATGTCCGTGAAGAATGACATTGGTATCTCGATGCCTCCCCAGACTTTTTGATCTATTGTTTGTCTTGACTTTTATTCCTTGTTCATACTGCTATGACCAATACATTTGCCTTTAAATATTTTTGATATGTGCTGCTCAGAGTTCTCTCCAGTGCTGGGAACACTCAAACACAGGTATGCTTTATGAAGTAATTTAGGTAACTGCCGTACACAGGTCAAAGCTTACAGCCACACAATTCTGAGAATAAGATTCATACTTCTTCCCCTGGTGGCACTAGCAACCTGTACCAGTAGTGTACTATTTTTATAGGTGTTTTAGTCAGCTTTTTTGCTGCTGTGACTAAAAGACCCAACAAGAACAACTTTAGGAGGAAAAGTTTATTTGGTGGCTCATGGTTTCAGAGGTCTTAATCCATAGAAGGCTGGTCCATTCCTCTGGGATCGAGATGAGGCAGAACATCATGATGGAAGAGTGTGGCAGGGAGAAGAAGCTCATCACTTGACTCCAGGAAGCAGAGATACTCCAGGCCAGATACAAAATATGTATGCCCCCAAAGATATGTCCCCAATGACCCAACTTCTCCAACACATCCTACCTGCCTTCAGTTATCAGTTAATCTCTATCAGGAATTAATTTATTGATTGGGTTAAGACTCTTATAACCCAATCTTTTTACCGCTCAGCCTTTTTCGCATTGTCTCACATGTTGAACTTTTGGGGGATACCTTTCATTCAAACCATAACAGTAGGCACCCATGATCTGGGAAAAGAAAGCTGCAAATGTGCAATTTAAAATGCTGTAACATTCACTTACCATGTGCAGCTGCTTCTTTCTATGTTCAGCTTTTCCCTGGTTGGTCTAAGCTGTTTTCACTATATTCCAGAGCTCTGTGAAAGTTTCTTCTGCTAGGTTTTTTTGCCAGCTCATTAGTTACTGAAGGAATTGAAAAATGGTAGAGTTTCCTACTCTGTCATTTGTGATAGCATCACTTACAACTTTTTTGAACTTAAGTTAAATACTTAGATAATTTATTTTCCTACTCTTTTCCTTTCTAACATAAGTATTTAGGGACCATAACATTTCTCAAGGATTCTTTGGTTTTAGCATGGAAGTTCTGATGTGTTATTTCCATTATGATCTCATTATTATATAATCTCTAATTTCTATTATGATATCTTTTGACAAATTGTTATTTATAAGTGTGCTTTTTAATTTGCAAAAGTACTATTCTCATTTAGTATATTTTTGGGTTTTTTTCTAGCTTACTTGCCTGTTTTAGATTTTCTGAAATTGTATGAAACTTGACATAATTTCTATTTCATGTGCCCTTGCAATGTTGTGTTCTCCAGATTTGAGAAATATTTTCTGTTTACATTAAGTCAAGTTTGTTTACTGTGTGGATCAAATCTCCTCTAACTTTACTGATATCTAGATTTATAAATAAATAAGAAACATTGCTAAGATCTACAGTTAAGGTGCTGGATTCATGTACTTCTCCCTGTAGTTCTATCAATTTTTGTTCTTATTTATTTACTCTAACAGGTTTGGATTGCTACATCTTTCTGGTAAAATGCACTTTTAATCAATATATAATAACACTATCTCTGCTAATGCTTTAAGCTTTAAAGATTTTTGCTTACATTGATATAGTTAGAGAATCTTTCTTTTAGTTAATATTTACCTGGAATTTATTTTTTTTTTACATTTTAACATTTTAGACCTTTATGTTTTAGGTTCTTCCTTTTTCTTCATTCCTAAAAGTAAGTTTGTACATACTTAACCCTGTGTCCAGTTGTCTACTTGTTATAAGGGTGGCAGAAGGTCTCAGGATAGAAGGTTCAGGAAGAGCAGAGTAGAAAGAAAGAAGTCCTAATGTTTGGTGACCTTTCTGGTGCCTGATCAAGTTTCAATAAATGTTCATTGAACTGATAAAGGGAATTTTAATTTCCAGGCCTTCTTCCTAGAATTAGCCTTAAACCCAAAGTAAATCTTCCTATGTCTTCTTTGTATTTGAAACTCATGGTGTTCCACTGGGAAGCCAGATTGCCAAGGCCTTCTGCTCGTGATGAATATTCCATGCGCTTGTGATTCAAAACTGCATCTATTATCTCTTGAAGTTATTTTCTCATTGTAAGTTGTGACATTGTCTGAGGATCACACAGGATATTTGAAATCATGACTTTGTGAGGTTTCTTATATTTGAGTGTTGCTATCTTTCATTGTTTATAGAAAACTCATAGTCTCTGCCTCCATTCTCTCTATTATCTCCTCATGGAACTCCAGAAAGATTTTTTTGGACTTTCTCATTTTGTTCAATAGATCCTCTTAAATTTTCTGTAATCCACCTCTCTGTCTCTGTTGCCGCTGGGTAATTTCTTCTGATCGATCTTCAAATTTACTAATTATCTTTTCATCTGGCTCCAATATTCTAGATTCTGACTTTAATTTCTGAAAGTTCTGTTTTTCCTTTGTTTAAATATATCTGGTCAATTACAGACACTTCTTAATCTAATCCAAGTTATAATACACTGTTTAATTTCTTTTCATATATTTTAATAGTATATAGTATTGTTTATCTGATATTTTAATGTAATCTTTGTGTATCTGATTTCTGAGTGTGCTGAGATGTTCATGTTTATTCGGAGGAATTTTTCCAGAGGCAACGGTATACTTAGGAGAGACTGAAAGTAAGAAAGACAAATTTTTTTTAGTATTATTATAAAAATAGTTTTGAACTGAAAGATGGAGGATCTCAGTGACCCTCATAGGTTCTCCATTTAAACATCCACTGATACCAAGAATTACTTTTCCCCTGTGCTTCTAGAATTGCACTATCTAGATGCCAACCCTGGAAAAATGAGAAAATGAAAGCTTAAACCATTTTCCATAGGGCTTAATTTTCTCTAAAATTCTGATTGAGAAAGACTGCAAGCAATTTTAAAAATCTACTATATCCATTTAATATTTTTGCTTCTCAACCAGTATTTCTCCCACCCCAAGGCCCTTCTATTCTGCATTTCTATCACTACACAATCCTCCATTTGGACATCTGCATCATGAAGCTTTTACTGCCACAATGCGCATTAATTAAGGGAACATGAAAAACAAATAGTCTACTTCTCAGTTTTTGAATTTCAAGTGATTTGGAAGAAAAGTTGAACAGTCACTACCTGAGTGGAAAAGGGAGAAGGACAGGCAGGCAGGAGACAGCTTAACTCATGAGAGTATGGGTGAGAAAGAGACCGTGAGCCCAGCGCTGCCACAGGACAGACCCTGAGGAGGCTCTGGGACAGGGAATGGGAACTACAAGTTGGAGAATTCAAGACCCAAAGGGCCTTTCCATCAAGACGGCTTTGAAAGAAGAGAAAAAAAAAAACAAAAACAAAAACCAAAAAACTCCTGAACATCCCAAAGCCAAATCAGAGGTCAGGAAGACAGGGCTGAGTGGTATCACCGCCACACACACACAAGAGACCCGTACGTCACCTACCTTCTGGCAACCTGAGGCACTGGGGTGCCAGAGGCAGCCCTGATGTTCTCAGAAGAGAACTCCCAGGACAACAAGCTTGACCACAAGGCCATCATCCCTCAGTGGTGCCCCCCAACTGCTGAGTCAGCCATGAAGACAACGGAAGGCAACAACCTGGCATTCACTGCCAACATCGAGGTCTACCAGCACCAGACCAAACAGACTGTGAAAAAGCCCTGTGACAGTGATGTGGCCGAGCTCAATACTCGGATCAGGCCTAATGGCGCAAAGGCAGCGCGGGTGTGACTGGCTCCTGATTATGATGCTCAGGATGCTGCCAATAAATCGGGATCATCTAAACTAAGTGCAGCTACCCAATTCTACGTATGCATTTGTTGTTGTTGTTGTTGTTGCTGTTGTTGTTGTTAAAAAATAATAAAGGGATCCTTCACGCCCTCCACCTGCTTTCTCAGGAGACAGTGTACGAAGCGTGTGAGGCACTGGGTGCTTCCTCCACCCAGCACGAGAAGTGAGATGAGATGACCATGTGAGTGGGTAAGAGAAGCTAGACCCAGCCACACAGGGGCCTCTGCAACCTGCAGCCTGGTGCAGGATCAGAGGAATGTACTCTGAACAGAGAGCCTGGGACCGGAAGAGGACCTTCAATTGGAAAGCGATAGTCACCACTTTAGTGTGCTGACAATGAAAGGTAAGGCAGGACAGGAGACATCTCAGTGGATGTCAGTGATAAGGGTTGGTAGCAAAGATTAGATGCACACACACATGCACATGACTTGAAGCTGGGTGAGCTTTCTGGAGCTTAAAGACTACAAAGATAGGAAAAATAAACACTTAATTGACTGCAATTAAGTTTTTGATCTCCAGCAGAGTAGAGGTTTATAGTAGTAATTAATTTTAGTTTTGGAAAATGAAGAACATTATTTTTCTTGTACAAGTACAATAATGAATATTTAGATTCCAGGAACACTGAGCTGGGTGACAGGTGCAGAGAGGGGAAGAAAGAGATGGAGGGAACCAACAGTTGGCTTGCCATCTTCTATCTATAAGGGCTACATCACACCTGAGGCCCACTGTGGCTCCCAGCATGTTTACTCCCTGGGTCTGCACAGCAAGGCTCTCAGCCAGGGAATATAATTGATGTGCACAAAGCTGGAGCCCTTGCCAGCTCGTGGAGGAAGGGACTCTAATTCAGAGAGAAAGGAGCTGGGCCTCCGCCAGTCATATACCTCTTGTGCTTTCATATAGGCATCAGTCAGACCCTGATTTCAGTCTGACAAACCTGGAAAAATACAACTGTCAGAATCAAGGCATGCTCTTTACTGGAACAGTTAGCCTGGTAATGGAGAAGAATGTTATTACTCTAGACATTTGCATAATATCTATTGATCAAGCCTCCTCCAAGCTGCTATTCTTCATACCAGCTTCTGGCAGTGAGGGAGGACTATTTTAGACCTCAATATTATAGCTTCTTCATGCTCAAATGTGGTTACAGCCCCATCCCCAGGATGGCCTTGAGCAGGGAAAGAGCATGAGACTGATATTTGGGGAAACTGAGTTTTACTCTCATCTTGCTGTGCGACATTAAGAAAGCTGCCAGTCCTTTCTGTATTCTACACAACATGGAATTTCTTCATTACTGTCATTCCTAGGCCAAAGTCTGCTGAACCCAGTAAAATGAAAATGCAGTTGGGAGAATAACTGACCTTAGTCATGAGCTCTGTAGAATCAGTTCATCAGTTATATTTGCTTACACCTGACAGCTCTTTCAGTTTGAGTAGTAATGGCAGCAGGTAGAGGCAGCCTTGCTGGAATATAGAGGAGCTCTTGCTTGGCAATGGGATGGGTGATCCAAAGGAGGAAACAAAGGAGTCGTTCTAGAATCCTAGAGCTGGGATGCACAGCATGGGTCATCACGTCCAATCTGGCCCAGTGCTGAATCCCTGAGAAACAGGCTGAGCATCGTTGCTGGAGTTATCATCTGCTGGGAAAACACCTGACCCCAGTCCAACACGTCACCCAGGTAATGGTGCTTGATAGTATGTGGGACAGACATCCTCTCCCACTATCTTTCTTCATCTAAATAAATAATTCCCCATCCTTTCTCTATAGCATATGTAACCCAAATATAGCTTGGCCTCTTTGTGGCCAGTCTCAGCCTGATGCTGTGGCCTTAAGAAACCTCCAAATTTCCATCTTCATCCTTGGGGGTAGAGAAAAGACACTCAGAAAAGAATGTCTTAAAATTCATTTCTGCTTGCTCATCTGTCTCCTGCAAAGTCTCCCCAGCTGCTCAGAATCTTTTCAATCCTATGTCCTAGGTGCTTTCTTCCCAAAATTTCTAAGATAGACGTGAAGGGGATAGGAAGAAAAGTGGGAAGCAAAAAAAACCCCCAAAAAACCTTAAATTACTAGGATAAGTTAGGATACTTACCTCAATTTTATAAGGTGGCAATAAAGACCCAAGGTGTCTAAGTGAGTTGTCCAAGGTCAGAGAGCAATTAAGTGGCAAATAATGGATTCACACAGTGATGATATCACAGGCCAGCCCCAATTACACTCAAAATAATTCACATCCTCCTGAAGACAAGCCCTGGTGACCTGGGGCTGGGGTGTTGAACAGGGCAGAAACCACAGAGGAGACAAGTTGCGAACCATAACGTGGCCCTGACCATAATAACTGCTACAATTAAAGTTCAGTTTCATATCCTTGGAAGGTTTCCTTTACATTCTAAGTCTGGTTGTACTGACACATTCTAACACTGGGAATCTGTTGAATATTCAGAATTCAGGCTTTCAATTCAATCTTTAAGAAACTCGTACTGCACTTGCCCCTTAATCTTTTATTTTTGTCTAATCTGAATGTCCAGAAATTGATTAGGTGTTTGGGCCAGGGGATATTGGAAAGCCTAAGTAAGGAACCTTATCCACGACTGTCTCACGGTCTAAGTTTAAAAGCCGTGAATTTGATTATGCCTATGTAGAATATAAGTGACAATCATGGTCCACAATTCCATGCCTTGGCCCATGCTGTTTTGCACGTCTCAACCTGGATGCTTTTCTCTCACTTCATGTCTGACAGAGTCACAAAGTACAAGGGGTGCTCTGTGAAGCCTGCCCTGTCTCCTGGGTTCCTCCCCTAGCCAGTTTGCTCAGGCACACCTCCCAAAGATAGGTGTCACCAAACCCTGCAATTAATTATCTTACATGTCACCCTTTGAGCCTAGAATGTGAACAAGCTGAAGACATGAGTGGAATTTTCTTCCTTATGTTTGCAACACATCACATACTGTCTGAAGCCAAGTAGCCAGCAAGCAATAGTAGCTGGCTGATGAGTTTACATGGAAAAGGTAAAGGAAGTGATGGAAATTAGGGACCTCCAGGGAAACGTGATGGGGTCTTTGCATAGAGAATACAATTTGAATCGGGCCCTAGAAGATGAATTACATTTAGGGTTGTCGATGCTGCCAATGATGCAGGAGAAAGCCACCAATGAGAAAAATTAGAAGGAATTAAAGAGTAGGAATGCAAGAATATCTTCCCAGATGGTGGGCATGGTCTCGAATATCCCATCCTAGAGTCAAACACTGCCACAGCTTCAGGGTGAGAAAGGTGATTTCATAGGCAGAATGGACATTACTTTGAATCACAAGCCACGTGAGAGCTCATCAAGAACAAAGGACTTCGGGTTGGGGACCAGGCTGCCAAAGGGATACCTGGAGTTCCAAACCCAAAGAATGCATGGGGTGACTTCATCTGGGTCCAAAGTCAACGCTAAGAAGAAGTCTTGGACATTTTGAATGCCCTAATCATTTTGACAGGTCTGTGAACATTTAATGAAATCTTTCCAGGTCTAAGGTCACACCGCACTGAGCCCTTCCCATCATCTCTGCCCTCCCAGGCCTCTTCCCGAGGTCTCCAGTCACCCTTGTAGCAGCTGTTTGCCTGGACACAGGGTTAGGCATATCAAAACTTGCTGTTGGGAAATAAAAAAACACACTGTAGGCACATGCTCTTATACACCAGTACACCTCTGGATAGCCTGTGCTGGATGCCATATTCTGTTTGATGGTAACAGCAGTTGCTTCTGAAGTTCAAACAGATGGAATGACTGAAAGTCACAAGCAGGTAGAGGGTGCCTTTCTCACATTTAGCACGTATTATTTTTATTGAAAGCATCAGTGGTATATGCTCACAAATGGAATGTGCCAGCTGTCCCCAAACCCTCTGCCATCCACTTCCAGTCGCAGCCCTGACCCCCACCAAGAGCAAACTCTGAGGCACAGACAAGCTTCACTCATTGTGCTTTACACAAACAGAATCTCACAGCACATGTGCTTTCCTTATCTGGTTTCTTTTACTCAGTATTGCATTCCTGAGATTCTTCCACACTGGTGCGTGTAGTTCTAGACTATTTATTCTCCTTATTGAACCGTGCTCTACTGTGTAAATATATCGCAAATTGATTTCTCCAGTCTACAAATGATGGGTACTTGGATCATTTTCACTTTAGGGCTGTTATGAACAGCGCAGCCTTCCACGTGTTGAGCATGTTCCAGGACACGTTGCTCTGTGAGATGCTTTCTTCTTTCTTTTTTATTTGTTATTTGTACTACCCAAGTTTGGTATGAATTACGTGAATTCTTTTTTAAATGTTTTTAAAATATCATCCCTAACTTTTTAACTAGGATGAGAGACTTAGCTCCTTTCCTGCTGACATGTAGGCAGAAAAAAATAATAGTTTGGTATTAGCTAACTTTTACTGAATACCCACTGAGCCAACTCTTTAGATGAAGAAAATAATATTTGCATGTATTTTCCCATTTAATCCTCCAAATTATCCAGAGCTATAGGTATACTCATTACTTTCCTTTTACACCCGTGGGAGTTGAAACTGAGGGAGGTTAGATAACTCATACGAAGTCATCCAGCTAGCCAGTGGAGAGCCACAGTACAAACACAGTTCTCTGACTCTAAGGCTTAAGCACTCAACCCCCAACCACGCAGCTTTCTATTAGAGAAAACTGGGAGTTCACAGTGCCTGTTAGACAGGGGAAGGAGGAGCCGAAATCACAGCAGATCAGCCCAGCCCAACACCAATGATTGTTTTTTCCCCCTTCATGTCCTAATTAATCAAATCCTCTTGAACATGAAAGAGAGTGAGTGAGATTGGATTTTTGATAAGATGAACGAAAGGACTCTGTTCCCATCTGGCACCCGCTAAACTCTCCTATTGAAGCCAACAGAGAGTATTTCTGTGCAGCCTGTGCAGCAATTTAATAATTACCCAAGAAAGTTGGAATACTTGGCAATGCCTTGACCAATCTGATTCACTGGCACCTGAGAATAATGGAAAGATCAAGGGTCACATGGCTAGAGAAAAGGGAGGCCAACATTTTTTGGAAAGGACAAGGTATCAAATATTTAAATATTTTAGGCTTTGCAACAGTTCTGCTGCTATAGCAGGAAAGCAGCCATGGGTAATATGTAAATGAATGAGAGTGGTTATGTTCCAATAAAACTTTATTCATGGACATTGAAATACGAATTTCTTATGATTTTCTCATGCCCAGAGATATCTTCCTTCTTTTGACATTTTTTTAGCCACAGAAACATTTAAGAGCCATTCTAAGCTTGAAAGTTATACAAAAATAAGAGTAGAATCTAGAAACCTGGGTTTGAATTGTAGCTCCACGTTTGTTATTTCTGTAGCTTTCAAAACATTTCTTAAAATCCCCAAGTTTCAGTTCTCTCCTATGGAAATAAGCAAAACAGGTACTGTATATTTAGGGCCTCCCTTGTGGCTAGAGACTTAATTTAATCTTCAAAATGACAGAAAGATTCCACCTCACTACAGTCAGAGGGGCAAAAATGAAGAATACAAACAATAACAGATGCTGGAAGGGTTGTGGGAAGAAAGGAACATTAACATGCTGGGACTGCAAACTTGTACAGCCACTCTGGAAAGCAGTGTGGAGACTCCTCAAAAAACTAGGGATAGAATCACCTTACAATCGAGCAATACCACTCCTGGGTAGAATCAGCATACTATAAAGACACAGCTATGTTAATGTTTATAGCAGCTCAATTCACAATAGCTAAACTGTGGTACCAACCCAGATGCCCCTTGCTGGCTGAGTGGATTCAAACACTGTGATATATATATAACATAGGTAGATATATATCTATACATAGATATACATATACACACACACACACACACACACACACGTACACACACATGCATATATACATACATACAATCAATGGAATTCTACTCTGCCATTAGGGAGAACAATATCATGGCATTTGTAGTCAAATAGATTGAGATGGAAAAAAATTATGCTGAGTGAAGTATTTCAAACTCAGAGACTTAAGGGCTGAATGTTTTCTCTCATTGTGGAAGCTAGAGTAAAATCTAAGAGAGGATGAAATTTAGCTAAGTTTAAATAATAAACAACATAGTTGAAATTTCACATAAGCTGGGGGAACCATAACTGTGAATGTGGGAGGAAAAGGGAGGGAGACAAGGAGGGGAGGGAGGGATTAGGGGGGTTATCAATGCAACTGGGGACTCTCAACTCCCAATTATACACAGGAAGACAGAGAAACTCAGAAATTTCAAAAATTAATATATATGTACATGCTTATTTCTGTCTATAACATGCGGATATTGCAGAGGAGACATAAGAATGGGTAGTGGATGAAGAGGGGAGATCCTGGACTAAGAGCTGCCTTAACTTACTTGGTCAATATCCATGTATGTGTGAATATGTAACCATGATTTCCTCCAATATGGGTGACTATGGTGAACAAACGTAAATAAAAATAAACAAACGACAGAAAGAGACAAAGGGACTGGGGATGGAGCTCAGTGGCAGAGCTCATGCTTAGCATGTATAAGGCTATGGGTTCAATCCTGAGCATTGAAAGAAAGAAAGAAAGACTGAAAATTATAGTATTGTGTTTCTTCGGGTAGTTAGGGAAAAAA
>PVKS010021124.1:0-35708 GCA_004027875.1 Aplodontia rufa | reverse complement strand
AGTTGTAGGCTTAATATCCAGGTCTTTGATCCATTTTGATTTAATTTTTGTGCAGGGCGAAAGATAAGGATCTAGCTTCAGTTGTCTACAAATGGCAGTCCAGTTTGTCCAACACCATTTGTTGAACAGGCTATCTTTCTTCCACACTATACTTTTGCCCCCTTTATCAAATATCAAATAGTTAAAGATATGGGGGTTTATCTCAGGATCTTCTATTTGGTTCCACTGGTCTTCGGTTCTGTTTTGATACCAATACCATGCAGTTTTTGCTACTACAGCTCTGTAATATAATTTCAGGTCAGGGATTGAGATGCCCCCTATTTCTTCTTTTCTATATAGTAGTGCTTTGGCTAGTCTGGGTCTCCTGTTGTTCCATATGTACTTGAGAATTGCTTTATCTATATCTCTGAAAAATGCCATAGGTATCCTGATGGGGATTGCGTTGAATCTGTAAAGGGCTTTGGGTAGAATGGCCATCTTTATTATGTTGATTCTGCCTAACCACGAGCATGGAATGTTTTTCCATCTACTCAGGTCTTCTGTAATTTCTTTTTTTAGTGTTTGATAATTTGGAAGAAGCTAATTTAATTAGGATTTCTAATATGTTTAAAAAATCCTATCACTCTTTCTTCATTGATATATTATGGTCCTGTGTAAAGAAGTTTCCTGGGCTCACTTTGGCGGTATACTAAAACTGAAATGATACAGAGAAGATTAACATGGCCCCTGCACAAGGATGACATGCAAATTCATGAACTGTTCCATTTTTTTCATGCTTTTTTTTTTGTTTTATTGCACTCATTTAGGACCTCAAGGGAAATTTTGAATAGAAATAGTAGGAGTAAAATCTTCCGTGATTTTAAGTATAGTACTAACGTGTTCGCTGTTTCACATGATATGATCTAAAGTGTATTTGTTTTCTTGTGGATGCCATTTATCAAATCCAGAAATTTTTCATCTGTGATTTGTTGAGTGTTTTAGTGAAATTGTTTGTTTAATATTATTAAATGTTTTTCCTATATCTAGAAGGAGGAGGAGGAGGAGGAGGAGGAAGGAATGTAAGAAGAAGGAGGAGAGTAGAGGAAGGTTTTTCTCACCCAGTGAGTTATTTTGTCATCCTGAAACTCAGTTCCTGCCAGAAGGGTGAGATAAATGATGAATTCTTTCTTTTTATTACCCAATTTTCAAAAAGAGAAATTGGTTTAATACCTGATACAAATGGTGACAAATGAGATTTCTATGACTTTCTTTTTAATGTTTCACAGTGAACTCATTGATTTTTCATTGATCTGATCTATTTCAACCCACTAAACTCATTACACTTTTTGAGGATATGATTCTTACGCTTTGCCCAGTGGTAACCTCCTCATTTTGACTCCCAGGTCTGATAGTCTTTGTGCTGCTTTCTGGCAAAAGAGCTCCAAGGCTCAACTTGTTCCCTCCCTGCCCCAGACTTGGACTCAACCATTTCTCCAAGGAGCCTTGTTTTTCCTCCTTCAGGAACTGTTATAGAGCCACACCTGGAGACAAGGGATATTTATTGCTTCTGAGATTGCATTGCTTTTAGAAGCTTTCAAGACTTTAAAAAGCCATGAAATCATTCAAATTCATGATTAAATTGAAATTTTAACATTAAAATATTTTTACTTTTTAAAAATTTGTATCTGCATTTCATTTTGTACCAAGAGTTTTTATTCCTAACATCATTAAAATGAACATTGTAATGCATATTTTCAGAATAGTTTGAAAACACCAACATCAAATTTATAGTAAATAATATAATTACTGTGGCAGTTTTAATTTGTAAGTGTGTGTCTGTCTGTTTTTTTTCTGTGTGGTCTCAGAATCTTTCACACTACAGATTCACAGTAAAAATCCAGTACTTCTGAGTCATTTGAATGTAATGATTTTTTCTGTTACTAAACTGATAAAACATTAGGTTCATTTGTTTTAATTTGTAATTTTATTTTCAACTTGAGAAAGTTTTTTTTTCTGATTTAATTTTCTTGGAAATTATTTAAAGGTCAAAAGAATGCAAAATGTGTGAACATGAAAATCTTGCTTCCATCACTTCACTCTCCTAAATTTCATGTAGCCATTTAATAATTACTTTTATCATTCTAGCATTTCTTTGTCACTTAGGATATGTATACCATTCCATGCCTTCCTTTATTTTGCAATACTTATTGTGACCCTTCCAATCAGTAGTTTTGAGAAATCTTCATACTGATTTCCATAGTGATTGTACTAATTCACAATCCCACTTACAGTGTATAAGCCCACTGATTTTTTTTCACTGATATCCTATGTGCCCTAATCACGCCTCTTTCTCTTCTTTGATAGCTCTTCCATGCCTGTGCTCTTACGGTTCTCCACTACACCCTCTTTCTCTGTACTTTTCAAATCCTACTTTTCATTTAGACCTTGAATGTCCTGTCTTCACTGATGATATTGGTGACCAGCACGGTCTGTGTTTGCCTCCGTATCCTTTGAAATTTCGATAACATTTGCTGCTGGCATTTCTGTCTTGATGGAAGAGTTTGCTTTGTTATTTAGCTGGTGCCTATGTGAGATACCTAACTAAAGGCAAATCACTTGACATGAGGGATCGTATTTTATTTTTCTATGTGCCCCCTTCATTTCCTAAAAAACAAAACAAACAAACAAGGAAAAAACCACTGCCCTGTTGCCTGTCCCAGATCTCTAGTCATTTGAAGCATCTCTATGTAAAACAGAACAAAACAAAATAAAAAATTCTCTCTTAGTGCTTTGTAGTTTGCTGAGAAATTAGCTATCAGTACTACATTGCCCAGAGAAAAATCTCATTAAACAAAGATTCAGGGTAGTTTATTAAATTGAACAGAAAAGGACACAAACATAGCATGTGAAAATTGCAGTCAAGGTAATGACTCCTCTTGTGTGGTCGGTGGTTTTAATCTTTGCATGGAGGCCATCTGTGTTCAACAAAACATGGGGCCGAGATCTGTTCTCTGAGACAGACAAGGGTAGGATCTTCAGGTTTCCTGCTGATTGGGGGACGCTAGGATTTATTTCCCCAATATAAGTGATTCCAAAAAAGGTATTCGTTTGCAGTCATTTTTTGAGTCTGTAAATGAGATGAGAGGTTGTCCAGTACCTTGGAGAGCCAAGCAAGGAGGAAACAGCCCTCAACTGGTTGTGGTTACAACTCTGAGTCTACCATAGGTAGAAAATGGAGAATAAAAGCAGAATAATGGGAACTGAGAAAGCAAATGTGCACTATATTACTTGGGAGAAGTCACAATGAAGCCAGAGTGGGAAAGTTTAGGTTTATTCTTGGTGGTAAGAAGTCATGTTTGGGGCTGGATGTTTTCTCAGCTTACACTAGATAGCTACCTACTTTTCTAGGAGCTAAAACTTTCTTTAAAAACAGTCCTTACTTGGTGTAACAAGATATGAGTCTCTGTGCCATGATGAACCTGCAAATAACAAAGAGGAGACAGCATTCTCCCTGTCTCAACCCCACTTCCACAATGAAGCTGGGGAGTGAACCCAGGGCCTCACTCATGCTAAACATGCTCTTTATGCTGAGTTAAATACAAGTTGTGTTCATGATTCTTTGTTTATCTGTTTGTTTTTGAGGTGGACTCACACTATTGCCCAGACTGGCCTCAAATTTGCAATCCTCCTACATCAGCCTCCTCCTCCTCAGTAGCTGGGATTACAGGCCTTTGCTATTGTGCCCAGAAAGTCAGCATTCTTTAGCTAATATTGAAGCCTCCTCCACAGAGATCCAATGACAGATGAGGGGGCTGATGAGTTCAGACTCTGTCTTTTGTATGGAAGGAGCCTGATGAATAGCCTCTCTGAAGTTATTGCTCATGATCAGGCAATGAAATTTTGTGTTTGAAAACTGTGATGAAAATTGACTGGTGTGAGTAAGGGAATATGAAGTGCATTTAAAACTTCATTCATTCATTCATTCACATACATTATATACTATGCTCAGAAACTCAACTGGGCCCTGAATATGCAAGGTAAAAGAAGACATAATCTTGTTTTCTAGGATCTTCTAGTGTAGATCAATGATCCCTTAGTTGTTTAATCACCTTCCCCAGCATTAAACACATGTTAGCATATGAATAACTCTTAGTTATTTATAGCATATTTTACTATTTTAATAAGACCATTATAAAACTTATATAAAAGCAAATTTTGCAAAGCATTTATGAAAATGGAAATCAAAGTTCTAATAATGTGTCTTAGAATGACTTTGTGAAAATTATTGAATGCAACATAAACACAATAGGGCTATTAAATATTTTTTCACAGGGCTGGGGATGTAACTTAAAGGTAGAGGGTGTTTAATATGTGGGAAGATTATCAGCATAAAAACAAAAACAAAGATATCCAGGGTCGCCTTACACATATTTTTTTCTCATCCAGAGACTAGAAAAATCCTGTCTGTGGTGTAAATATATGGTTGTCTAGTTCAATTAAAGCAAGACAAAAGGAACATTTTCTTTTTATGAAAAGAAGATGTATAGACATAATAAAAATTTTGGGGGGAGTATGACTAATGTAATGCATATCACCAACAAAAAAAATCTCTTGAAATTGGTCCCCAGCCCATTTGCCACAAAGAACCAGTGGAACCAGTGTGACCTACATGGTGTGGTTACAGGGCAAGTATGGATTCAGGTTTTACTTCTGGATGCTCCATAGTATTCTTTTCTCTGAGTGTTAAAGTATCTTGCTCTTAATTCAAAGGCTATTGAACTTCTATTAGTTGATCTTGGTAAAGGATTTTCTGCCTTACTGTGGTCTCTGAATATTACTGTCTCCAGCTATGGAATATTGCAACTTTTTTTCTTTGTAACCTGGTCTTCTTGGTGAATAGATTATTTATGAATTGTGTTATTTGAGGCTTGAGGGGTAGGATCGACACCATTTTGCAGTCTTACTTTCTTTTGAAGCTCTGGTTGAAAAATGAGTCCTCTCACTGTGCAACAACATGAGCATCAGGACGTTTCCTCCAGACATTATTAAACATCTCCATGGCAACAGCAGATTAGGACCCTGTAGCAATCATTCATGTCCAATGTATTGCAAGTTACAGTAAGGTAATATTAGTGCTAAATATTAAAAATTTAAACTTCAGATTTATTACCTAAGTTCAAAGAGAAATTTAAGCAAAGTATTTTTATAAGTGTTCCATAGGAGAACTGTTTTAGGAAATATAAAATGATGATTTCTAATTTCCTAAGTTGTTTGTAAACAAGTAGATTCCGCTAACATACTTGGAAATCACTTATGAATATTGCTAAAGTGTCTCTCACTCTATCCTCCAAGAATTTATTTCACAATATTAATTTACTTAGAAAAATTTACTTCATGGAAAATTTAAAAGCAGACTTTAGTGCAAGTCAGAAATATTCAGATTTCAAATGGTATAATCCCAATTACTGAAGCCTTCATGGACTTTAACATCTGGCGTAGAGTCAAGATGAAAATAAAACAAAACACACACACACACAATGAGAAACAGCCAAGGCTGATGGTGAGAGGGACAGTGGGTCAGGAGATGCCTCTGTTGGACAGCTCCGAAGAGTTTTTGGACAACTCAACAGAACAGAGTTGTTCTCTCTTCCTGCCCCCATCCCCAGCACTCTGTGTGATTCCCATTTGCAATATTAACATAATAACATGCACATACACATATTTATGGTGTACTTCCTTTCCACAGAGGGCAGACAGTAGGATTAAGCCAAGTATTTTTATTTCCTCAACTACTTTATGAACAAAGCAATTGCTTTCCTTGCCTCATGGGTGGAAAGCCCCAGTTGTTCCAAGTCACCCAACTATGGTGAGGATAAAAATGATGGAAACTATAGTATTATTTGAAACTGAAGATCCAAGGATATAGCCTTTAATGCAACTATTGGGATTAGGGAAAAGTTGAAGTTCTCTTGGCAAGCATTTGCTTGTCTACCTGGCACTAAACAGAAAAGAAGCAGTGCCTTTGATGAGATGATCATGACTCCTTTTTTGCAGTAGCAACCCAAAATGCTTGCTGGCTTTTAATTGGGTAGCATGCAATGCATGAGCACATCCTGAGCACTCTGCACCTGCGCTTCCCCTTATAGCCCTTTACTATTTGCAGTTTATGTGATTATTTTATTAGTGTCTGTATTCCCTCAGACCACCTGCTCCATGACTGCAGAGACTATTTCTGTTTTATACCCAGTTTCTGCACTGGGACCAGCCTATAGTAATGCTAAATACAACCCCATGAAAGGAAGAGATGGAGGAGGGATGGAGTGAGGGAGGGAGGGAGAGCAGAAGGAAGGAAGGACAGGAGGGAAAGAGGAAAGAAAGAGAAGAGGGAGGAAGGAAAGAGAATGCAAAAAAGTGCAATACAGTCATAGTCCTTCAACTTTTGGTTGGGGCTCTTTAAATATTTTGGAGAGGTGTGTTTTTGGTCACCCAGAGCCTTTAGCTCCCAGGACATGGGTATGGAAACCACACTGCCATTTGTCTCACTCAGCCCCCATTTACTTTGGTTATCTTGGAATAATTATTCATAGGATACCTTTTCAATCTCACAGGTGTCCTTACTCGGTAGGCAAATTTTACAGGAATTCTTGTCATGGGGACATGGAAATGGGGTCCGTTAGTGTGTTATCCCTGACTACTCTTTGTTGAAGCTACAGATCTCCTTAAATTGGTCCCACATTGAGTAGACTACAGAGATCTCTGGATAAAAATAATTATATATTTGGACAGTTTTTGATTTTTCCAAGGTACAGCATTGGGCTCCAGTTCTTTGAAAGCCAAACAAAAAAGAACAAGCTAGAATAAAGGGTATTTTCCAAATGCCTTTGTGACTTTCTGCAACAAGTGAGGGCTTACTTTCATGATGAGGAAGAGCAAGAGGAAACCTTGACCTAGCAGCAGAATCTGGGTTGATGTGGCCTGTACCATATTAATACATTGAGATATGAAAAAGAGATTGTTCAGTAACTTATCTGACTATTTTGTTTACGTGACATCATCATGTAGAGAAGGAATTTGGAAATAGCCAAAATGTTCTGCTCTTTCTCTGTTTATCTGATTATTTTCTCACTGTATATAGCTAGTGCTCATCTGGTTTTATTTTTCCTTAGGAATGACAGTAGGACCAGCCCTCCCAAGAGCTTGATTGTCGCTCATTGTGGAGAGAATGGACACTCTAGTGAAAACGACAAGCAGTCTGCTCAGATCATTGTTGATCCTGCATTTCAGAGAGGAACTTACCACATCATTATTTTGACCAGGGGGAAATTGAGGCTCAGAGAGGTTAGGTGACTTGCTGAAAGTCATATAGCTGGTGGCAGAACACTTTCACCTCTATTTCATGCTGCTGCCTGAGTAGACTACAGACAAAACGTATAGCAAACTTTCATTTCTGTTTGTCTCAATGTTGGTGGAAAGCTGGAATTTTTGCTTCACAATGAGTGTGCTACAGCAAGATAATTGAAAAATAGCAGGCTCTGGGAGGAATTTGCAGCATGTCGTGAAATTTAAGTATCTGGCTGAGACTGACTTTATTCAGTCACTGGTTCTTATTCTGGCTTTCGGGAAGAAGGCAGTGGGTTTTTGTTGTTGTTATTGGTGTAGCTTTAGCAGCTATTATGCATTGACATTTTGAACAAACATGCTTTTATCCTTTTCATAGCTCTATTTCTGGTGAAATTAAATTGGGCACTTAATTTGTGACACATCAGTGAAAGACAGAAGCTTCTCCCTTCAAACCTAGACATGGCTACTACCCCGGCTGTTTACACACCATGAACCATGTACCTCATTCATCTTAATTATGCAATTATTTGAAAAGATTCCGATATTGCCTACTTATCCAAGGTCTCTGGAATACACACACACCCCTCTGATTAGGGGTGATTAGGGGTGATTAGAGAAATACCTGGTATCAAACTGTTTTCACATTTCCTTCTGTATCGATTGTCCAAAGGGTGATTATTGTGGCTGCTCAGCCAGCTGTTCTCATTAGGGCTCCATTGATCGAGGGCTGGTTAAGGTTCCAAGGCCAGGAGAGAAGTGCTGCTTTCAATTCCTAGCATGAGCACCCAGATAAAGAAAAGAAAAATTAAGGACATTATTTTATTGTCCAAGCTCTGGTTAAATTGCTCCACCTTTTTATTGCTTTCCTAGTTCTGTCTTTAAAGAAACAACATTAATTAGTCTTTTTGGCTACACAGACATGTGAAGCAATACTCTTGATCTATTGAAGGCTACATTATTAAAATTATCTGCTGTGTCTGTCCTTAATAAGGTCAAAGAATGAATCTATGAAAGCTGATTCATCACACAGGCCCTGGGGATGCACATCATTGAGGAAAGCCAATTTTATTTTCCTACCACAAGTCAGAACCAGGTTAAAACCTCCCTTGCTTATCAGAAAGGCAAAACCCAGAGAATCCACCATTAATTTGGAGAAAGCCCTAATCAGCCTATCTGACTTGCTTTGTAGAGGATTCCTCACAACCAGGCTGTGTGTGTGGGGTGGAGTGGTGAGGGAGGGTTTTAACTTTCTAAGTGAATGATAATTCCTCTTGGGAGATGCTTGTCAGAATATATTTCTCTCCAAGATCTCAGCCTACATTTCTTTAATTGTTATTAATGCCACTGTATGGGGCATGCTCTTCCCCTGCCTTGATAAAATCTCCCTAAAGAGGATTGCTATCACGTACATTCAGCAGGATTTAGGATGGCAAGATACAGAGAAAAGGAATTGATTGTCCCTTTTCCAGTAGAGGACAATGATGGGGACATCAATCTCGTCACAAAATCTGTAAATTACTTGAGGATTGCACAGGATTTTCTTCATAATATCCTCAAAATGTGTAGGCTCCCAACTTGGCCCATTTAATTTGTCCTTTCTGAAAAAAGAATTTATTTCCTATTTTTAAGTTAAAAATATAGTTCTGGAATTGTGGAGGACTGTAACCAGTATGAGAAAAAAATAAATATTTATTTGCCCCTGTAGTACATCAAACACACAGTAGATGTTCAGGGAATAATTGCTGACTTGTGCACATGTTGTCAACATAAAAAAGTTAAAATTCCCCATGAGTTCATTTCAGTGTAGTCTCCAGTTACAGCAAGTAATTACAGCTTGCTCTTTAACATAAAATGTTTATTAAATAAGTACAACTGTACAGCTGTGGAATCCAAGCACTGGAGGCTCTCTAAACTGATTTGTATAAAATGCAGATGTCAACTCCAAAGTCATACTCCAATTTCCAATTTTGGGGTCATATCAATTTTCTTTCCCATTTACAGATCTACAATAACATTTCTTAGAAGATGTTTTTATTCTAGCTAAATTAAAACAGGTGTATGAATAAAATGAGCATCAAAAACAATTTCAAAGTCTTGGAAATGTTAGAACTCCATTGGCATAGATTGCCATGGCAAGTTCCCAATCACTAGGTCATATTGAGGAGCTTTTTATTCAGCACACTAAAATATATTTGGAAATATCTAGAGGATTCCAAGCTCTTTGCTTGGGGTAAGAGATATGAAGATGAGCAAGTAATGGTCTCTGGTCAAGTGATTATGAGGCATGGAGTGGAGAGGACACCAGTGGATTTCCCAGATGAGGGGAGGTTTTTGCTCACTACATGGACAGTCATGGAGTGGGTGTTCTGCAGCCAGCTAGGTGTGTCAAGACAGCATCCTAAAAGATCATAGTCTGTTCTGGAAAACTTGTTCCATTAAGGGTGAGTGGAGGAACCTTGAGTCAGATCCTGAAGTACCCCACTGACTCACTGGGCAGACTGCCCAACTAACTATCCACATAGCAGAGTCAAAATTTAAACCAGAATGACAACATCACTTTTGTCCATTAAAAAAATGAGGCCATCCATAAATCCAAAGGCAAAGGCAAGAATTCATGTTATGATATGTACCATATTGAAAATAACCTGATATCTAATCCTCTATTGTATTATTCCAGTGAGGGTTAACTTTTTATATTCTTCTCAAATATTGCAATAACAAGTTTTAAGGCTGTATCCTTGTGGGGAGTTCTCTGATTTGTGTCTCTCAGCATGAAGTCATAGGAAAAATATTATTTTTGAGACTCTAAGGAGATTAACCGATCTACAGATGAGAAAAAATATCCTGGACATATTCTTCATTTGATTCTGATTTACATGGTAGCTCTCTGCAATTAATACCTTGAGAACCTTCTCGATGTTGACCTGGATCTTCCTTATAGCTGTCCTAAATTGTGTTACCATAGTGTACAATTGTTCAGTATTCAGCCTGTTTCTCTATAACTTAATATTATGATTTATTTCTGACTTGACTTTTTTAAATTGAATGTCAACTTTTTCTAAAAGGTTCGCATGGAAATGTGCTGCATGGAAAAAAAAAAAAGAAAAGCACTGTTTGGCCTTAAGGCAAAACCATGCATACTGACCCAGGAATACGAGTATAGGCAGTACAAGCACCATGTGTGCTTAGCAGCTAGCAAAATTAGCTCATTCATTTGTCTTTTTGCAATCCTAAATGTTGTGGAGTGGCTGAAATTTTAGTTCAGAAGGTAAAGTTAGGGAGTACTTGCTGATCACCAGAAACCTGTTCTTTCATTTTTAAAGTTCAAAAACTTGCTCGAAAGCTGACATGTTCATCTTCTCTTGGCCCAGGGAAACAAGTTTTAAGGGATGTCATGGCTTTGGTGCCACTCACAAAGCAAATGTTTCCTGCAGCTACTTCTGGATTTGAATGAACTAAAAGTAAATGACTCAGAATAGATTAAATGTCCCTTGAAATACACCCCAGCTTAATAATTAGGAGAAGAGTGCTTGAATAAACACATTTAGTGTGCGATTGAGCATATACAAGCTTAGATGGTCCATATTTTCGAGAGGCAGTGAGTGTGTAGGGTGTTCCTGGGAGCTGGGCAAATTATGCTATAAATAAAACTGGCAGAGGAGGCATTTGTTTTATCATTCAGATAAGTAGGAGGGATTCTTTCCTACCTAGAAAGGCTTAGGAAAGACTAATGATCAGACAGACCTAGCAACAAGAACAACAACAACAACAAAATAATAATAATAAAGCATTACTGTCAGAGCATATAAAATCACTTCTCTTAGTGTCTTTTGGATTTAATACTTTTTGTTCTTGGTAATATAAAACTAAATTTCCCCCTAAATCATCAGATACATTTGATGGCTTTTAATGTACCTATCAGAGCTATAGTCTCCTATTATTCAACTAACATCTCCCTATATATTTTCAATCACTTCTTTGAGATTCTCCAATATTCCAAAACTAACTGGATAGAACGTTTCAGTGGATGCACTTTTGAGGTGTATAGGAGTGAATTCAAATCTTAACTGTCTGTGGCTTGCTCCCTAATCTTGAGCAAAGTACTTAGTATACCTGTGCCTCAGTTTCTATATCTATAAATAAAAGGAAGGAATGCACCAGCCTTGAGGGGAGGCTCTGTAGATTGAGGTAACCCAAAAGGTGCTTGGCTGGTGCTATAACTTAGTCTTATCCAACAGTGACCCCTCTAGATTTTACTCAGACATGCCTTTCGAGTCTCATTCCTTGTGTCTCTCTAACACATATCATGTAGTCTCTGCTGACTATTGTGTTGTCCAATCCACACTCTGGACACTGTCCCATATCTTACTTGTCTTACATTATTCTCCCATACATGGAACCCATAATGACTGTGATGCCTTTGTAGAGAATCTCTGAAGAAGAAATACTATTAGTCCATGGCAAAGACATGGATCAACTCATAAGGGACAGAAAGTGAACGTGAGCAAAGATAAAATTGTGCATTCCCTTGGGACATGCATGACTAAATAGCAAGTACTCATTTTTTCCACTAAGGAAAAAAAAAAGAAAAGGAGGAGGAAGAGCGGGGAAAGAGGGGAAGAAGAAATTATTTACAAAAAAAAAAAAAAAAATTCAAGGGTCCTTGAATTTCACTGGCAGGCACCAGTACCTTACATTAGGGACAACAGCCTTCATTGTGAGAGCATATTCCATTTATTTTTTTTTAAGAGAAAAGGATAGTGAGAGAGAGACAGAGGCAGAGTCAACTTTTATTGAGGTTTTCACATGGCTTTCATTGCTCTGACACTTAGTTGTGTACCAGGGTGCTGGGGTTTGAACCTGTGTACTTGCAAATGCCAGGCAAGTTCTGTAACCGCTGAGCCACTGCTCCAGCCCCCATATTCCACTTATTTAGAGACTGGAAACCTATTGCAAAAACTAGCTTTCTTGGAATGGCATTCAGGTTTTCAGAAAAGTCTAGCCACAGCATTTTTCTTATCAGCTTTGAAGGTCCTTGGTGGCCTTAACTACATCATCAGATATTTTTCCCCTGTAAGGTAGAAGATTCTTTGTGACAAGTCAATGCTGCTCATTACTGTGGTTTTCCCAGTGGCCCCTCTAGGAAAGGCACAAGTCTTTCCTCCTACCCTGCTGAGTCAGATGGCATCTATGTGCCTCATTACCAAATGGTTCTTGGTCCGAATTCCCCTTGCTCGCTTACCACCAACCCAGATTGCCTGTTTGCCTGGCAGTGTGCCCTGACTCATTCCTATCACTGATTTTCCTCTCTGCAGGCCCCTGCTCTGCACGTGTCTGATGCTGTACCCAAGGATCACTTCAGTGAGTCTCCTGCTGCCTTGTCTGTGGATACCCAACTCTAGGCTGTTTCCACAGCTGTCTTAACACCCAGATGGCCTATAATGTAATTTATGTTCTGAGAAACCTTAGGCCAAAATATCTTGCAGAAGTTCAACTGTGAATCTCACTCCCATGGGGCACGTCAGACTTTTCCTTGCTCCTGATGGGGCAAGTCAAATCATCTCTCCATCTTAACAGAGCGAATCTTGCATTGGGCTGGGAGTTTTCCACAGCATAAAAGTGAGGAAAACACATAAGGGAGTGAGATGGCTAATACGGGAGATGCCCGTAAAGGGACTTGGGAAGGCCCCTGGAAGAGAAATGTGCACTGGAGGACAGAGAAAGGAGAGGTAAGAAGAAAATCAAACTTGTATTTCAAATACCTGGATGGCAAAATTTTGCCTTGAGCTGGCCTGCTGTGTGCATAGCACCTGCTGGCTTTCACTAGAGGCTACAGGTACCTCACATTAGGGACAAGAACCTTCCTTATGAAGAGCATAGTCCACTTAGAGAATGAAAACCTCCTGCAAAATGCATTCTTGGAATGGCATTCAGGTTTTCAGCCACAGCATATTTCTTATCAGCTTTGAAGGTTATAATAAATCCCCCCTTCTATTAATTCATAAATCCTTTAGCCACATGCTATTTTGGCGCCATATGCTTTCCTTCCTCCCTCTAACCCTGGCCTGGGAAAGATCTTTAGCTTCAGTCTCTGTAGCTATCTGAATGTGAAATCGGGTATGGTTATCTTATTCCTGTAAGCAGAAGGTCAGCTGTTACCTGTGACTTTTGCATCTGTCCACCAGCTGAATGCTGGCACTTAGAAATCGGTTACAAATTAGCAAAACTGAGATGCAGACTGGAGTCTTTGCTGGAAGGGTATAAGTTTAAATATGGTTTGAAGGGAGATTCTAGTTGAACTCTATTTGTCAAAGCTGTGCAATAGCAACATGGAAGATGTGAGATGCTCTCCAGGGGAAAAATGTCAGGACACATGGGGAACGGGAATATTTCACAAGATGATTATCGAATTTGAGTACAGATCTGATGGATTAGGTGTAGGACTTTTTTTCTGATACAAAGGAGTAGCTGGAACTACTATTTTCAAAACATTTCAGCGCAGAAATCAGTTGAGTAGTCTCCCATATATGTCCAGGACTCTGATAGGTATTAATTAGAGTGATACAGGTGAGTACATAGAAACACTCATGTGAAACAATTGACATACAATAAAGTGGTAACCTGTGCGGTAGGAATTCCAGACACCGGAAAAGGAAGGACAGTTACCATTGAAGAAATTGCAGGAATGCATCATCAAGAAGTAGTATTATGGGCTAGAGAGGTGGCTCAGCAGTAGAGTGCTAGCTTGGCATGTAGGAGAACCCAGGTTCAATCCCCAGTATCACATATACAACAAAGTAGAGGACAAAAAAAATGTAAAAATCAAAAACCGACTTTCACCATTTTTTTCTCTCTCTCTTAAAAAAAAAGCAGAATTATTTCAGGTCATAAGATGCATATATATGTGATGGGTGTGTGTGTGTGTGTGTGTGTGTGTGTGTGCGCGCGCGCCATGGAAGGGGTAAGAAGAGAGGATGTTGGAAGGGGAGGAAAGGTATGAATAATGGTTAGAGCGGACCGCAGAAAGTAAGTCTGTCTAGCTGGAACTGAAGGTGAATGCCAGCGACAGTGGAGGAGGATGCAGTGGGATGATCTGAAAGACTAGCCAAGACATTTGCTGTTGATATTTCAGATCAAAAATAATAGAAAATAAAAATAAAGGTGGTGTGTTAATATATACCTGGCCACTGGTGATGGCATACGTTGTTGGTGGACCTGTCTGCTCACTCGCCTTTGCATCTCAGAATAGCTGTGTTTCTTTCTTATCACAATCTTGGATATTGTAAAAGGGGCACTGATTTTTTTTTTTTGCTTTAGAATTTATTGCATCTTCAGTCAGTTGTGGTAGAGTATGTCTGTAATCCCAGCAACTCAGGAGTCTGAAGCAAGAAGATCACCAGTTCAAAGTCAGTTTGGGAAAGTTAGTGAGACTCTGCCTCAATAAAAAGGGGTAGGTGGGCTGGAGATGTAACTTCCTGCTTGCTTAGCATATGTGGGACCCTGGGCATAATCCTCAGTACTTCAGGATGAAGAAAAAGAATATGCTGCATTTTATATAAGAACTATTTATAAATCTAGGCAGCAGGAAGAGTCTCTCAATACGTCTACAAATATCAAAAGTGCAGTAGAATTACCTCTGGGCCTGCAGGAGAATTCCTTGGTGTGGCCAAGGTGTGGGAGGATGGAGCAGGTAGTAGGATGGAGGAGGGGCAGAAGGAGCTGGAGATGCAGGAGCAGGAACTGCAGATGGGCCAGGAGGGACAGGCTGGACTGGGCCGGGCAGGGGTGCTGAGGCTGGAGCAAGGGAGCTGCTCTGCCTACAGCTATGAGAGTCAGCTTTGATCACAGCAGTCACTCATTGTTCTGTGAAGGGGAAGATAAGCGAGGGCCAGCAGTGACTCCATTGAAGCCCAGATCCTTTCCCTGCCATTTATGCTTTTCATGAGCTGGTGAGAGAGGCAGCTCTCTTCCTAGTGTGGCCTGGGCTTTCTGAGGATGTCAGACAGAAACTGAATTCCCGAATCCCCAAAGCCATCAGCATCCTATTTGGTCCCTGCAGCTTGGGCTGAAGGCTCTGAAATGGGGCATGTAACTAGGGCTCTGACTCCCCTTAGCAGTCATTTTCACAGTTGCAAAAAATGATGTATTTTCCCAGGCGAGTGTATGGCTGCCTCTAGCAGGCTTCAGCTAAATGAAAGCATTCTTGTGGTCTCTGGGGAACCAGATGCTGACAGATGGGCTTCCAGGATTTAGAATTTCCTGGGTTTATTATTTGAGCCTAACAAAAGAGAAAAATCCATCCTGGTTGCAATTAGACCATTTTTTTTCTTTGTGTGTGTGTGTGTATGTGTTTTTCTCCCCAGCCCCCAGAGGAAAAGAGAAAGAATTGCAAAATGTGAAGAATAGAATTTTACTGCTGTTATTGGTAATTTTAAGCTCAGTGTGGGTGAGATGATAGCTGATAAAAAAAAATAAGAGGGGTGTGTGTGTGTGTATGTGTGTCTCCTTTAAGCTCTTTGTAAAGATTCTTCATGCCCTGAGCATACTCTGAACAAGAAGGAGATTCTCAATGTATTCAAATAAAGTAAAGAATCTGTGAGGGATGAACCTCCCAGAGGAAAGCAGTTCCAGAGCAACTCCTACAGACTGAGAAAGGCACTTTGGCCGTGTGAGGCTTGGGTGGAGGGATTGCACATTCTAAACCACTCACCTGTGTCTCCTGCTCCCTGGGGTGTAGTGATCAGTTGGAGATATGCCGTCCCCCATCTTATCTCTTTTAAAACACTGGTATAATTTTTGAAATTAACTTTCTTGAGTTACAATTTACCCCTAGTAAATGAAATACAGCAATGGCTTGGCACAAATATAATTTCCTGAGTGTTGACAAACGTGCATGGTCATATAATCTCCATCACAATCAACTTAAAGCACCTCCCTCACCCTAAAGCATGCTCCTCTTGCCCTTCTCCAGTTGGTCCCGTCATCCATTCTGCTTCCCAACAGCCACTGATCTATTTTCCTTTGCTATACATTTGTCTCTGTTTTTCTGCATTTACCTTCTATGTAATTACCACATTGTTTTTAAACTGTGCCAATACAACTAATTTCCTTTTAGACAAGCCTTTGTGTCCTTACAGCCACACTGCCTTTTCAAGGTGACTGTAGATTTTCAGTTGGGTGAATGTGAGCCACTTGTGATCAGAGTTTAGCGATCAACCGCCCCCTATCCCACCCCCAACTGCCAGGTTCTCACTGTCACCTTATTTTTACTTTAAAAGTTGTGAAAAGAGATCTTCATGTGCTGGGAGACAGTAGTTTCAAGAGGAGAGGACAAACTGGAAGAGAGGGGAAGGAAGAGTTCTGATGTCACCGGGGAAGGCAGGCATCACTGATGGCCAGGGCTTAGAGGAGGGAAGCTGGAGCAGGTAGTTGGCTTGGAGGTTGGGGAGGGGCAGTGAATGGAGATACCTCTTTTTCTGAAATAGCAAGTTAATATAAATAGTCTACAGGTTAACATATAGGTAAAGGAAATGCCAACGGGTCATATGATGCCAATGTCTGGATGGGATATCAGTAGGGATTCTGAGAAGTCTACTAGAGGTTTATAGTTATTGGGGTGGAAGAGGCAACACAGAAATGGCTTGCTATAAAGAAACAAATTGCTAAGGGGCACTCAGGAGACACTTGTTCCTTTAGCAAATGTACCACCTGGGTGTTGTTTCCTGTGGGTGCTTCCTTGATAAAGCAGATTTTTAACCAACAGCTGAAATACATTTCTTTCTTTTCTTTCTTTCTTTCTTTTTTTTTTTAAGAGAGAGAGGAAAAGAGAGAGAGAGAGGGAGAGAATCAATTTTTATTTAGTTTTCATCTGGTTCTGGTTTCTTCGACACCCAGTTGTGCACGTGGTGCTAGGGTTTGAACTCAGGTCCTTGCATATGCCAGGCAAGTGCTCTAACCACTAAGCAACCACTCCACCCCTCAAATACATTACTTAAAAAAATTCACATCTACAGAAAAGCCTCAAGAATATTGCAGTTTTCTCCATTGTCATTCATCTCCCTGTAACCCGTGGCTAATGTTTTCCCACGTTTGCTATCTCTTTCAGTCATATAAAAATGTTCACAGTACCATTCCTATATTTATTAGATAACTACTATCATCTTGATGAATCATTTGAAAGAAGTTTGCAGAGTTCATGCCCTTTATCTTTTCAGCATAGATTTCCTAAGAACATGGAATTTTTTTTACATCACCAAAGTGCAGTTCTCAAAATCATAAACTTTAACACTGATAGAATTTAGTCTTTTAGAAAGTGTCCGATGAAGGCTGGAGTGGTGGCTCAGCATTATATTTATCTGCACAGAACATGCTTGTCTGCCATGCACAAGGACCCAAGTTCAAACCCTAGCACCACACACACAACTAAATGTCTGAGCAACGAAAACCAGGTAAAAAACTAAATAAAATTGATTTTCTCTTTTTCTCTGACTCTTACTCTAAGAAAAAGAAAAAAGAAAGAAAGTATCCAGTGAGTATTTATTTGACTTAAATAATTTGTATGTTGATTAAAAAATCATTTTCTTATTTTTTCACCTTTTTTATTCTTGGCTTTGGGGGCTTAGCTGGTAATAAGTGGGCAAGTCTTGGCCATTAACTGTTTGGAACACTCTGTCTTGGCTCCATTTCTCCAGTGACTTGTAACAAGCAAGACTGTGGAGAAGAAAATCTCAATTCATATCAATCAAAGGCCAAGAAAAGGATCCTAATATATTTTTAAAATGTTTTCATTTATCTTTGAGGTTAGTTGTCATAAAAGCTGTGTGTTTAAAGTGTCCATTGGGTGTAAATGGTCCCATAAACTCTTGTAACTGAGTGACATGTAATAATGAAAATACCTTCACAAAGAACAACAAAATAGATCTTTTTTTTTTCATTGTAATCATCAAATAGTGTGCCCTAAGGTATTCATTGAATTATACATAAACCTGATATAGAGCTATAAAAAGGATGATAGCATGCTGGTTCAAAACAAACCACACACAGATTAGTCTGGAAAAATAACCGTAATTTTAACAACTTGATAACATTTACTGGATGGGTCACAAAACAAAATATTTCTGGGTGAACATATCTCCTGCATGTATGTAAATATTTAGGATGCACACTGAGGAATTTTGTCAATCAAAAAATAAGCAATATGCATTCAAACAAAGAAGGGACATATCTAACCAGGGGGCATGACTAACTATAGAAGAAGATGACTATTAGCCCAAGGTAGTGACTTGAGATGTCACTATAATGCAATTAATTAGTGTTTAGCCCAGGTCAAGGTCTGAAAAAAGATAGAGAAAGTTGGTTTCAATTGATATTTCGCATATTTTGTATATTGTATGTTTTGTATTTTTCTACATGAAGTGTTAAACTGTTTTAAAGAAATGTGTTGGGGATGGAGCAGTGGCTTATTGGTTACTGTGCTTGCCTGGCATGCACAAGTAAGTGAGTTCAAATCCCAGCACTGTGTACACAAGGAAGTCTCAGATCACTGAAAGTCACATGAAAAATAAAAATTGTTTCTTTCTCTCTCTCTTTCACTGTCCCTCTCTCTTAAATAAATATTATACTTCTTTGAATTTTTAGTTTTCAATTGATGAGCTGAATGACTGTGGTGGATTGGGAAGGGTATTGGGATTTGGAATTTTGCTTTCAATGGATCATTTTCTATCTGACAAGACAACCACTTAAGCATTTTAAAAAAATTTTTTAAAATTTATTTTATTCAAAAATTTGTTGAACAATCAAACAAGCTTCTAATGAAATAATATAATATATATATAAATTCTGAAAATTAGATTTACTCCCGAGTCCCCCCCATTACCCACCCTTATCCCTCCCCCACCTCCTTCCTAATACATCTCTACAAATACCTTAGGTTGTATGACATTACACACTTATCGGATTTAAAACATGATAATAGACCTCCTTTCTCAAAGGCCAGGGTCTAGCTCCAGCCTCCACAGATAAGTGAAGACTTTCGACCCTTGGTTTTCTGGGTTATGCTTATTTCAGTCAGCATAATTTCTTCCACAGCCATCCATTTACCTTCAAAGGCTACAATATCATTGTTTCTAATTGCTGAGTAAAACACCATGGTATATATGTATCACAGATCCATTCATCCAGTGAGGGACATCTGGGTTGTTTCCATAATTTAGCTATTGTAAATTGAGCTGCTATGAACACAGATATTGCTGTGTTGCTGTAATGTGCTGATTCTAAACCCCCTGGAAAAATGCCCAGGAGAGGAATAGCAGGGTCATATGGTGGACTCATCCCTAGTTTTTTGAGGATTCTGCACATTGCTTTCTAGAGGGACTGTACCAGTCTGCAGCTCCACCAACAGTGTGCTAGTGTGCCTATCTCTCCACAGCCCCTCCAGCATCTTTTATTATTTATTTTCTTTATTTTTGTCAATCTAACTGGCGTGAAGTGATATCTTAATGTAGTTTTCATTTGCATTTCTCTGATTGCTAGTGATTTAGAGCACTTTCTCATGTATTCATTGGCTTGATCAGTGTCCTCTTTTGAGAAGTTGCTATTTAGCTCTTTGGCTAATTTATTGATTGAGTTGTTTGTGTTTTTGTAGCTGAGGTTTTTGAGGATTTTTGTATATTCTGGATATGAGGCCCCTGTCAGAGGAATCACAGCTCATTATTCTCTCCAATTCTGTATGAAATCTCTTGACTCTTTTGATTATTTCCTTGGGAGTGCAAAAGCTTTTTAGCTTTATGGCATCCCATTCACTGATTTTTGACTTTACTTCCTTCACTTTTTGGAGACATGTTGAAAAAGACCTTGCCTACTCTCAAATGCTGAAGTGTTGGACCTAATTTGCCTTCCATCAGTTGCAAGGTAGCTGGTTTAATTCCTAGCTCCTTGATACATTTAAGCATCTTTAGCTGTACAAAACATTCTAGAATAGGAAAAAAAAACCTCTTCACATTTTTCTTCAGCTTAAATTCTATTCTCGTTTGTCCATGTTTTTTCATCTTCATGCCTTTGTTCATGCTTTCCTCTTGCTCTGAAATTCACTACTCCTTACTACCATTGGTGCAAATCCTACCCTCCTATCCAGGTCTACCTCTATTCCTCCTTCAGTGGAAAGGCTCCCATGATTCCCGGATGGGGAGGCTCCCACCTTCCTTCATTTCTTTTGATACATTGAACTGTTCTCTTATGAACCTCACCATTTTTACTTGATAAATCCATTTCCTCTTCTTTCTTGCCTGAGACACCTTATGGAATGTAACTAAACATGTTTCTTGGTGAGCAATGTTTTGGTGCCAAATTTTTGAAATGATTAATGTACATTGCAGATTCTGATTCAGAAAAAGCAGTAGTTATGTTAGCACATACCTTTTTTTTTATTTTAAGAGAGAGGGACAGTGACAGAGAGAGAGAAAGAGAGAATCAGTTTTATTTAGTTTTTCATGTGGTTTTCATTGCTCTAACACTTCATTGTATACATGGTGCTGGGGTTTGAACCAGTGTCCTTTTGCATACCAGACAAGCACTGTTAAGTGTTGAACCACCGTTCCAGCCCCAGAACATATATTCTTAATGAACTATTCAAGAATAAAATTAATTTATAAATTGTTATCTTATATTTCATAATATGTTTTCTAATACAGAAACCTAAGATTTCTCCACAAAAGAAAATGCACAGATATGGTCAATTTGCTTTTGAGAATGGTGCCAAAGAAATTCAATGGGGAAAGAATAATTTTGTTTTCAACAAATGGTGTAATATATATAACTAATTATGGGGGATATACATAAAACCTCAATCTTTATCTTAGTCATACAGAAAAATTAACTTGAAATGGATTATATTTTCAAGTGTAAGATATAAAGCTATAAAATAGTCAAAAGAGAAGAGAGGCAAAATCTAAGCAATGTCAACTTTAGCAAATAATTCTTAAACACTACATAAAAAGCATAATCTATATAAGCAAAATATTAATAAGTTGGTTTTTATCAAAACTAAAAATGTTTTCAAAAGATACTTTTTAAAAAGGCAAGAGCCTTGTTTTTGGAAGAAAAAAGATAGCAAACCACACATCTAATGACTTGGCTGGGTGTGGAGGAACACACACTGTAATTCCTGCCACTTGGGAGGCTGAGGCAGAAAGACATCAAGTTCAAAGTTAGCCTTAGCAACCTACTGACACCCTAAGCAACTTAGAGCCTGTCTCAAAAAAGGAGGGTGGGGGTTGCTGGAGATATGGCTTAATGGTAAAGCTCCTTTGGGTTCAATCCCCTATATCAACCTATCAATAAATAATGAAATAAAATAAAGAAGGTCTTGCATTTAGAATATACAAAGTGCTCTTACAATTCAACAAGAGGAAAATAAAATATTCACTTTTGAAAAAGATGGGCAAAGGTTGTTAAAGGTACTTCACCAAAGAAGATGTACAGATGGCAAATAGATATATATGAACATGCTCCATATTATTAGTCACTAGGGAATTACAAATTAAAAACCCAGTGAGAAGGGAAAAGGGGTAGAAAGTCATGAAATTCAAAGGGAGATCAGTGGAGTAGAATGAAGAGTCCAGGGCGAGGGAAGTGGGGAGAGGAAGGGGAAATACTGGGGAATGACTTTGGCCAAATTTTATTGTCACACTGTGTGCATGTACGAATATATAACAATAAATCCCACCATTATGCACAAGTATAATGCACCAATAAAAAATGAAATAGCGAGATACTTATACATTCCCATTATAATGCCTAAAATGCAAAAGATTTGTATTACCAAGCTTTACCAAAGATGTGGAACAACTGGAATTCTCATGTCCTGCTGATTGGAATGTAAAATTGTATTACTACATTTTTTTGGGGAGAGAGGAAAAGAGAAACAGTTTATTTATTTATTTATTTTTACCTGGTCTTTGTTTCTCTGACACTTAGTTGTGTATGTGGTACTGGGACTTGAACCCACATCCTCACACATTCCAGGCAAGTGCCATAACCACTGAGCCACCACTCCAACCCCTGTACTACTAATTTGAAAAGCAGCTTCAGTTTATTTAAAAGTTAAAAACATACCTCTCATAAGATCCAACTGATCTACTTTTAGGTAGATTCATACTAAGAGGTACACGCAAATTGGCATAGCAACCTTTCTTTTGCAATAGCTTAAACCAGAAAATAACCTAAATATCCATAAAAGGTGAATACATACACAGATTGTGACATATTCCATAAAGGATTATTAATAATAAGTATGACTAAACTATTGGTACATGCGCTAACATGGGTAAATCTCAAAATAACTATACTATATGAAAGAAGCCAGACAAGAGGAGTACATACTGTATGTATATATATATGACATTCTAGAAAGTGAGAACTACTCTGTAATTAGAAAAAGGGAAATCAATGACTCTTACAATTAGGGGAAGGACCATAGAAATAACTTCAAATAATTATGGGAAAACTTTGAGAGTCATGATTTTTGGAAGCTCATTTCTTGATTGTGAGGGTGGTTTCACATATGGTAAAATGGTATACTTTAGGTAAGTGTATTTTATGTATGCCAACATTCCCCATAAAGCAATTAAAAATTGATCCTAAACTGATAGTTTTGTAATCTTTATTGTAGGGTCAAAGTAATCTTCAGTTGCTTTTGGGAAAGCAGATGCAGTGTGAAGAAAATGGGTTGCTGGGTTATGTAGATATAAATTAGTAGCCTCAGTCCACTGCTTCCCAGATGATTCCATTCAAAGTAAATTTTGCATTTTAGAACCTTGGTCTCCTCTTTTCTGGAAAGCAAGGCATAATAAAAGTACCACATAGGATGGATGGATAGATGGATGGATGGATGGAAGGATGGATGGGTGAATGGATAGATGGGTGGATGGATGGGTGGATGGATGGATGGATGGGTGGATGGATGGATGGATGGATGGATGAGTGGATGGATAGATGGGTGAATGGATGGATGGGTGGATGGATGAATAGATGGATGGATGGATGGGTGGATGGATAGATGGGTGGATGGATAGATGGGTGGATGGATAGGTGGGTGGATGGATGGATGGGTGGATGGATTGATGGATAGATGGGGAAGATTACACAGTGCAGGTAAAGTGCCCAGCACAGTGATTCCATGCATCTTCTTCACCTTTTCTTTCTCTTCCTCTACTTTCTCCTCCAATATTGCCAGGCTTGGACTGTCTGTGTAACAAGTGTTCAAAACCTCTTTGCCTGAATTATAATTATTCACCATTTATTTGGTTCAATTCAGTTAGTAAAGCTTCTAAAATACTCAATCAAAAATTGTCTAATCTTGTTGGATGCAGTAATGCACACCTGTAATCCCAGCTGCTCAGGAGGCTGAAGCTGGAGGATCATGATTTCAAGGCCAGCCTCAGTAATTTAACAACACCCTGTCTCAAAAAAAGGGAGTGTAGCTCAAAGATAGAACACCTCTGAGTTAAATTCCCAGCAACCCCCACAGAAAAACAAAGAAAAAAATTCAATCTGCTGTTTAAATCTTGTCATAAAACAAGAGAGAAAGCATTAGAATAGTAGTAGTTGCACAATAAAGCATGCGCTTAGCATGTGTGATGCCCTGGGTTCAGTCCCCAGAAACCTCTTCCTCTGATTAAAAAAAAAGAAAAAAGAAAAAAAAGAACGAACAATAGCAGAAACTTTGCACACGTGGAACAAATCTGTCACCTAATTGTATATTCACTAAAGTAGTTAATTATAGAAATGTAATAATCCCCCATGCTTAGAAATTAATAGTCAAGATTTGCTCATATTTACAAATTATAAGAATCTTATGAAAATTTTATTGGAAAAAATTATAAAATTATTTTGAAAGTCCAGTTATCTGAGTTTCTCCAAATTACATAGTGCCTATTTCTTTAATTCGGAAAAGACAAAAGGTTTCAATCATTGAAGAACACAGACATTCAGGAACTCAAATGCCTTCTTCAGGCTTCAGGAAACTCTCCATATGGAATATGCCATTGCTGGTATTTCTTTCAAGCAATTTCTTCTTGCCTCCTTGGTCTAATATAAAAGCCCAGGAAGCTGTGAGAGAGAAGTATTCTATTTTTAGATGTCTTTAGTAAGGCCACAGAAGAGTCCCTGTTAGCCTCAGGCATTCTGAAGCCGAGGTCTGCACTTAAAGGCAACATGTCTCCCAGGATTGATCAGATCAGACACAAAGTCCTTTATACACACTATTAGAGAACCAGAAAGGAGTTTTTAAAGCTGCAGTCTGGGCAGAGACAATTGCTTAAAAATTGCATAATCAGCTGGAAAAATGTAAAAGAGCTAAATATCTCAAATCTATTGTTTAGTGACCACTTAAAATGCTACTGTCATTTTAAAAAGCATCAAACCAACAAAGAGAAAAAAACTTCGCAGACTCAGCCTTGATTATTTTGAATCTGTGTTGCTCAAATAGTGCTTGGACTGCAATATGCATATGTTTAAAAAACTTTTTTTTCCCAAAGTTTTTTTTAACGACATTGTACTGTGATTGTAATAGAGATTCTTAAAATATTCAAGGATATTAACCTCTTCAAGAATCTGTATATGCTTCAAAATCCTCACTTGTAGAATGTTTTTAGGCTTATAACAAATCATACAATTAAATTTCATTTCTTTCTAAAATGTAAATTCATGAGATTTAAATCAATTTTTAAAGGACCTGGGTAATTCATGAACAAATCAATATGCAATAGTGAGACAGATTAGGAGAGACAGTAGTCAGGATAGAGGGCCCCTATCCAGGAGCTAGCTGGTAGAGGCAGAGAGTGATTGACAGGGCGTGCTCAGGGCCTTCAAATGCAAAAAGACCTTGAGGCTCACTCTTATCCCAACTAAGAGATGGGGGTGGTCACAGATGGGTACTAGGAAGTATTTGCCACCTTTTGTTTTAAATAATGGTGTTCCTGACCAGTTTCAATGCCTGTTTTACATAGATTTTAACCAATGGAATTGATGCATTTCTCAATGCCTGCTTTGCATGAATGTTAATTATGCTCACACCCCAAATCTATATAACCCCTGGCCTAACCTCCATTAGATGGTGTCCTGCTTCCAGGTACCCCTCTGCTTTGCGGAGTCTCTGCTCTTCTTCCTAAATAAATCCTACTCCTTTTACTCCTCCTTCGGTGGTTGTCCGTGGATTTTATTCCTCAAATTCATGAGACAAGAACCCAGAAGATTGACTCCGAATTCCTGGGATGAATTTCCACCCCACCAAGAGCCACACCCAGCTTTTAGCTGGAGAATTGCTAACACTTTGGGCTGCAGACACCTGCAGCCAGCCCAAATTTCCAGTTTTAACTGCAAACACTAGAAGCGGGCTATTTTGGCTGCTGGAATCTATAGCAGCCCAGACTCCATTCACCAGCCGGAGCAGAGAATCCGGCCTCATCTCAAAAACCCCGCATCAATAGGACCCTACAAATGCCATCGTGAATTCACTACCCACATTCCTGTGGCAATGTTCTTCGTATTTGACTTTTAAAATTCTGCCTTCCCAGACCTGCAACTCTACCTGGGTGATTTGTCTAGATGTTGTAGCCGTTTTAATTTCACTAAGCATGCCAGAGTTGCCCATATATCCCACTCCCATTCAGGTGGGTGGTAAATACCCCAGCTCTCCCCATAGAATGGGATAACTTGGAGGCTACGTTCTATTTTCTGGTTTTCCTACATGAATTAAACTCAAGTTATCTACAATGACTGCTTGTTTGAGGATATAGCTTTTATTGGTCCCTTCTTTCCTATCTCTTTTCTTTACTCTCCTATCTGTATTTTCTGGGACCACTTTCCTAATAAATTCTTGTATTTGAATCTTCATCTCATGATCTTCCACTGGAGCAATCTCAACTAAGGCAGCCCTTGGATTTAAGCAGTGCTTTCTCTGGAGCCTTCTTTAGACTTCACATGTTCCTGGCTGGCTAATCATTCCTTAAACACTTGGTGGGAATTGATTATCAATAAATAAGGTAGTGTCGCTTTAAAAACAGGGACACTTCTGAAGACAGAGAAAATCAAGAAGGAGTATACCTCCCAAAGCAACATTCTTCTTTACAGAACTCTTTGGATGACTTTTGGAAAGACATCCCTCTTTGAATTTGGGAAGCACTCTTAGAAGGGGCACATCTACTTTTGGTCTTGGCAAGTGTTGCTTGAAGTATATGTCCTAACATCCTAGCAAAGAATGAGGCTCTGTAAATTCACAGACAACCTTGAAAACCCAGTCACAGTATAGAGAGGACACTGTGTATATGAAAATGTTACTTTAAAGCTTATCTCAATTATCACCTGTGAGTGATGACTATTGTGTTTCTATGTTGTTGTGGTAAGATTTAAAGACCTGCTTACGGACTAAAGTGTGAAGCACTTGAAGCAAGAAGGTGTATGTAGGATGCTACTCCCTCTTCTTCTTGTCATTATAGCTACAATGGAGTCAACCTCAGCAGAGTAATGAAGAAGACAGTATATGCTGTGTGGTGAAGGCAGGATAAAGGTCTGTTTGTGGTTGAACATGGTGTTGATGAAACCACAGCAGGGCTCTCAGCTTCTACTTGCTTAGGTCAATTTCATACCATGGAAAAAAATTGTCCTTAAATCCTAGACAGGAATCATAAACCCAGCTTCTTATGTCATTCAAAGTAAATGATTTTTCACTCTGTATTCAAGTGAGAACATGAAGTGCTGGAAGGAGAATTTATTTTCCAATTATACCATAGGATTCTTACTGATGTTTTCTCAACTCTAATTATAATCTTGAACCCTTGTGAAAAGGTAGTTAGTCTGCTCAGGTTGCCTTAACAAAATACTTCAGGAAGGGTGACTTACAAAACAGAAATTTATTTTTTATTTATCTTTTATTCTGGAGACTAACTGTGCAACATTCAAGGGGTGATCAGAGTTGGTTTCTGATGTGGGCTCTTTCTGGCTTGCAGCTAATCATCTTCTTGCCATGTCATTCATGGTAATTTTCCAGTGCTAGCAGGGAGTGAACTAGCAAGCTCTGGTGTGTTTTCTTTCTTTCTTCTTTCTTTCTTCTTATAGGTTCATCAGGTCTGTTGGATTAGGACACCATCCTTCTGACTTCACTAAACCTTTATTACTTCCTTATAAGCTCGATCCCCCAGTACAGTCACATTTAGGTTAGGACTTTATCATGTGGGTTTTGGGGAGGACACACTTTAGACCATAACAGTGATAGTGAAGACCTGCCAGGAATAGGATATCTTCTGTTCTTCCTCCACCACTCCTACATGAGGGTTAAAAAAAAAATGCCATTATTCCACAATCCAGATGCTGGGGGTGGGGTGGGATTTCATTTATAAATATCTACTCTGTAGCTGATGGTTTGGCATATCATTTTAGTTCTGGTACCAATCAAATCCCACATAGTGGATATTTTCTTATTTTTTAGACTATAAAATTGAAGCTCAGAAAAGTTAGCTATACGAGGCAGAATCTCAATGCAAAGCTATACTTATCCTACTCCATTACTGATTCTTCTTATTGAGGAATTGTTTTGACGATTATGGTTCCAACTATCTGAACTTTTCCCTGATATTTAGCTCTTATAAGTTGTTTAAATTTAATGATGAGGCTTTCAGACAGAAGTATATAATTAAAGGGTTTGAACTTATTAAAGGTTATCTTATGTCAGAAATTAGTTATGCATAAATAAATAAATAAATCATTTTCAACACATATAAATCAATGAAAAGTCATATTAATTTAACAGATATTAATTTAAAAGAAATTTTTCAGGAAGAAAATTCATGCGAAGAGTAAAGTTTGTTAGACAAGATGGACATATTCCATTTCACACATGCAAATCAAGGACAGTTTCTATCACTACGTCATTCACTTATCTACTCTGAAAGTATGCATGGTACCTTTTTTAATGCAATTTTTATGCTTGGCCCTGTACTGGCTGTATATTAGTAAAGAATGTAATGGAGGTACATTCTACTACAGTGAAGGCAATAAAGACACATTAAAAAAAAAAAAAAAAGAAACTATTGAGGGTTGGAGCAGTGGCTCAGCAGGTAGAACACTTGCCTGGGATGCACAAGGACCTGGGTTCAAGCCCCACAACTAAGTGTCCAGGAAACAAAGGCCAGATGAAAAAAATAATAAAATCGATTCTCTCTTTCTCTCTCTCTCTTTTTAAAAGAGAGAGAGAAAGAGAGAGAAGCCATTTTCAGAAAGTGGCCCACTAGCAGAATCCCCCTTAGAGTGGCTGCTTCACTTTGAAACGGAATGAAACCAATAGCTCTGTGGTGGCATGATGAGATAGGAAAGCCATGGGAAAGTGCCAGAAGGCAAATCAGAGCTACTACAATGAAGTGAAAACTAAAAATATTGGGTTTTAGAGTACATTGAGAATTAATAAAAGGAATAGTGCTGGGTGTGCAGTGACTAAGGGAGGGGAAGCTCCTGGGCAAGGACTCGAATGTTTGCCTGTGACAAAGAGAATCACTGTACTTGGCAGTAGACTTAGTAAAAGTGGGGATATCAGGTCAGAAGATTAGAAATCTATGCAGTCTTCTTTTTCTATTTTTAAATTTTTTTTTGTCTCATTCTTGGATTGCTTCCTTTCTGTGCACCTAAGACCCAAGGCCACTAGGATGGTAAATATGGATTGTCAACTTGGTTGGATTAAGAAACTTTCATCTGTCAATGAGGGTATTTCCAAAGATTATTGACATGCAAGACAGCAGAATGATGAAGCAGTGAAGTTCAGTGGGCTGGGGACTGGGACAAAAGGAAGGCAGGGGAAGCCAGTGAAGACATGGGTGCCATTATTATCTCTCTCAGACGCATTATTATATCCATGCTGTAATCACCTGAGAACATCAGACTCCTGCTTTTTCACTCTTCCAATGTGGACTCTGACCAGAGACTCTCCATAGAGTTCCTAGGCCTCCAGTCTTGAACAGGGGCTGCATCATTGGCCTCTTTTTCTGATGCTCCAGCTCCTTGGACTGAGCTGCTACTCGTTCCTTCAGCTCTCCAGCCTGCAGACGGCCATTGTGTGATTATGTTTCTGGTCCTGTATGTCAATAAATCTCCCTTTACAGTCAACAGAAGACCTCTGTTCCTCTAGAGAACCCTGTCTCATACAGCCACTTATGCTTTCCTTTTCATTTAGTCAGTGGGTGTTCAAGCTATGAACCAATGTGGGTATGGGCAATAGACTGTACCGTAAATTTAGGGGAAGCTCTAGGTGATGATGACAGTCACAGCTGACAGTCTGAAGAATGGATAAGGGTGAAGGACATTTTTATTTGAAATTGGTGCCTGAACTCTGTAATAAGAGGAAAGGTTAATAGGAAGAAGAAATGGGTCAGGTCAGGGTTGGGTGGAAAGTTGATGCCTACAGCATCCTACCACAGTCCTGGCCATCTCACACACACCAAGAAGTGTCTGGAGGATCTTCTGATGTGATCTGGGCAATGCCAACATACTTCTTCCCAAAACACAGACTGAGGCTCTCAGAATGAAGGGTGCACCTCAATCTGGGTCTGTACACAGGCTGCTCAGATGAGAGGGCTGGACAGCAGCTCCTGCAAGTTATACTCCCATCCCTAGATACAAAAAGCCATTCAACTCTGAAATGCTCCCCCAGTACTTGCTGGCAGGCAAAGAATGGGTGGAGCTAAGCATTCAAATTCCCCTAACAAATCTGGCCAGTTTGAGACAGAGTTAAGAACAAATGAATTGTGTGGTAATTGTGTCCAACAAGCATTTTTAGAGCTGGAAGATTATAAAACTGCAACTTTAAAGTGTCTCTATTTTAAAAACTGCAGCAAGGAAAATATAAATTTTTCTATGGTTATGGATACATAATTGTATTTTGTAAAGTGTTTTGTAGTGTCTTTCCTCATTATTTTTATACTTCTATCTAACTTTACATATCTTTTAGTTAACTGGATTTTTCTTAAATTTTTTCTCATTTCCCTTCATTTTCTTCTCCTTCATCCAATTTTCTGTTCTCATTTTTTCTTGTCTTCCTTCCTTTTTTCTCTTTTATTTCTCCTTCCTTCAACACAATTTAGCATTAAGTAAACTATCATTAATGCTGAACTTTTCAGCCTATTTTATAGTATTTCTCACTCACTTTTCTCATTTGTTTTAAAAGATATGTTGATATATATTTTACTATTAAGTTATTATTGTTATTGAAAGCTGTTTTCTCTTCTCATAGAGATATGAGTGGTTGAATTTAGCACCTAGATTATGCTGACTGGATGTTCTGATGTTAATGTATACTCCAAAATTAGGGAAGATTGTAAAGTGATAATTGCTCACTAAAAGATGTCACATAATAGAGGAAGAGCAATCTATCACAACAGATATGCAAACAATATAGAAGAACCTCCCTCCAAAATAAATAAACCACTAATATGTCTCCAAAATTTATAGATACCTAATACTGAATCTAAAATTATAAATGTGGACAAAGGCCCACAGAATCCAAAAGTTGATTATTATAATTTTTAATGTATTAAAAGAAGATTTAGGGCATGAACTGAAGGAGAAAATACAGAATGTGAAAAGCACTTTATTAAAGAAATAGAAATTCTTGAAAAAAAAAAACCAAACAGAAATTTTAGAAATAAAAGTCTCAAAGTCAAAGGAAAAAAAAGTTGGTTGAAAATCTTTGTAATGGATAGATCAAGTAGAAGACAGAATCTCAGCGCTTGAAGACAAAGGGTGAAGTCTTGAACATTCAAGCAGTATTTAAAAAAGAAAAAAGAAACTATGACTAGAATGTGCAATGACTTTGGGAACACATTAAAGCAAATTTAAAGCCCAAAGGCATTGGGTAAGGAGCAGAGACACAGGTAAATAGCATTACTAACCCATTCAGTGAAATGAGAGTAGAAAATTCTCCAAATCTTGTGAAGGAAATGTATGTGCAGATTCTACCAGAGACATTTGACACTTTAAATACTCTAAATAAACAAGATCAGAAAAGAATTTCTTCATAACATAACTGAATTACATATCAAAGAAAGCATTTTAAAAATTGAATGAGAGAAGTATCAAGTCATCTTCAGAGAAAAAAAAAAAACAATCAGAATAACAGCAGATTTCTTATCAGATATCTTAAAGCCCAGGAAGGTATGGCATGGTGTATTTCAAGTTCCCAGAGAAAAACAAAAATAAAAACAAAAATCCCTACCAACCAAAGTTGCTGTATCTAGCAAAGCTATTTTTTAGAATGAATGGAGAAATTTAAGCTTTCCAAGATTAAACACAAACTAGAGGTATTCATGATTACCAAGCCAAGATTTTATAAGATATTCAAAGGAATTCTACACATAGTAGAAGATAAAACAGCCAAGAGAGCTAGGGAAAAAATAAACCTCATTAGAAACTAGATAAGCAAATAAGAATTAGAATCAAAGCAAACATTATAAATAAATAAAAAGAAAGTAACAGATACCTGTCTATGATAACACTAAATGTAATTGGTCTCAGTTTTCCAATTAAAAGACACAAATTGCCAGATTGGATTAAAACAAGATCCAATTATGTTACCTACAAGAAACACACCTTATTGACAAAGACATTCACAGGCTGAAAATAAAAGGATGGAAGATACTATTCTATGCAAATGGATCCTGAGAGCAAACAGAAGTAGCTACTCTTATACCCAGAAAGTCAGGCTTCAAGCCAAAATTAGTTGGAAGAGATGAAGAAGTTCACTACATATTGGCAAAGGAAACAACCCAGTGTGAGTAGATAACAATAGCAAACGCTTATGCACCAAACATCAGTGCATCTAATTGCATGAAACAAATGTTGCTCAACATAAAGTCTCCATGTGATGATGGAATGTTGGATTTTCTTTGCATGATGATGGAGTATTGTTTGGGGTTTCTTTTCATGATTATAGGGTATTGTCTGGATTTAGATCAGGCTGAGTAAGAGTGACCCTGAGGTGACTCTTGTTCTAATATGGCAGGTATGTTTCAAAATGACTTTACTTATGTAAAATTCTACCTAACATTCCTGTCTTTTACTTTTGTTTTGATAATAAAGGGGTGATGGGAAAAAGGGTGGTAATGTATCTTAAATACTTTCCTCTGAGAGATGACATAGGTGAGGATGTCTATAGGCATGGGTATTGAGCAATTCTAATGGAGCTTTGCAGGAAGATATTCTGGACTCTGATAAGTAGTGACATTGACTTTTCTCTGTAAAAAAGAGGCAAATAGTTGAAACAGGAGGACACAATGGCAAGGCCAGTAATTATACAGACAATTGGGTCAATAGGCAAGCAGATGTGTTAATTCTGCATTGGAAGAAGATTCCTTGATTATAGTTGAGGAAGCCAGAGAGGTGATAGGAGACAACTTGCTTTAGCTGGAGACAGGGTCTTATAGGGAAATTTTAACAGAAGTGTGTTGTGTGGCCACGGTGGGCATGGAGGTATCTCATACTGTGGCTGACACCTTAGGGAGGAGTGCTGACAGGTAAGTTAGAGGGGAAAGAGAACTTTCTGATCAGTGTAAGAGGATAAAGGAGGCAAGGAGGCGGAGGAGTGTGTGGATCTATGGTGGGAACTAAAATGAATGGAGATCTTGAATTTAGTTAGTTTGGATGTTCCTGCCAAGGATAGGAGTTGGGCATCCAAAAGTTACTGAGATCTTCCATCTTCCATTTAGGCATACAAAAGTTTTAGCTTAGGTTTTTTTTTTTTTGTTGTAATTGTTGTTGTTTCTGTTTACTTGTTTGCTTTGAGAGAGGGACAGTGAGAGAGAATGAGAGAATCAATTTTATTTGGTTTTTCATGTGGCATTTGTTGCTTTGAGACTTCATTGTGTACGTGGTGCAAGGGCTTGAACTTGCATGCACGTGCATGCCAGGCAAGTGCTGTAACCACTGAGCCACTGCTCCAGTCCCTAGATTAGGGTTTTAATATGGGTGGTGGGGTCCCATTTCTAACTCCTTATAGATAATCTTCTGCTTCAATCCCCCCTCTGAAGAGGTTCTTGGCTGCTGTCTGGGAGTAAAATTCTTAATAAAATATTCACAAATCATATTCAACAATACATATTAAAAAGATTGCACATCATAATCAAATTGGTTTTATTCCAGCAATGCAAAGATAGTTTAACATATGCAAAATCAATAAATTTAAAATGCTGCATAAATAGAATAAAAGACAAAAATCTCATGATCTTTTCAATCAATGTGGGAAAAGCCTTTGACAAATCCAGCATACCTTTATAATAAAAACCCTGAACAAACTAGGGATAAAAGGCACTTACCTTAATACTATAAAGGTTGAATATGGTCAAACCAAAGCCAGCACTATGCTGAATGGGGGAAAACCTAAAACATTGCCTCTAAAATTAAGAACAAGATAAAGATGCCAACATTCAGCACTGTTATTCAATATAGTACTTGAAACTTTAGCCAGAGCAATTAAAGAAGATAAAGAGGGAAATGAAAGGATACAAACAGGAAAGGAAGAAGTCAAGCAGTCCATATTTGCTGATGATATGATCCTATACTTAGAAGATCCTAAGAGCTCCAGCAGAAGACTTTTAGAGCTGAGAAATAAATTGAGGAATGTAGCAGGATACAAAACCAGCATACAAAAATCAATAGGTTTTCTGCACATCAGTCATGAATCTGCTGAGGAAAAAAAATCAGGAAAATGATTTCATTGACAATCACTGCAAAAATAACTAACTAACAAACTAACTTAGGAATAAATTTATACAAGAGATGAAAGATGTCTACAAGGAAAACTACAGTATGCCGAAAAAGGAAATCAAAGAATTCACCTGAAGATGTAAATATCTTCCATGTTCATGTATAGGCAGAGTTAATATTGTTAAAATAGTCATATTATCAAAAGCAATCTACATATTCAGTGCAATCTCCATCAAATACCAGTGATACTCTTCTCAGTATTAGGAAAAACAATGCTAAAGTCTATATTGAGGAATAGGAGACCCAGAACAGCCAAAAGAATTTTTAGCAAAACAAACAAACAAACAAGCAAAAAAAACCCCACCTAAATAAAGCAGGAGGTATTGCAATAGCCAACTTCAAATCTTAATACAGTTCCATAGTAACAAATACAGCTGGTATTGGCATAAAAATAGAAATATAAACCAATGTAATAGAATAGAAGATGCAGAGACAAACCCACTCAGATGCAAGTCATCTGATTATTGGCAAAGATACCAAAAATTTATGTTGGAGAAAGGACAGCTTCTTTAGCAAACAGTGCTTGGTAAAAACTGAAAATAGATCTCTATCTTTCACTCTTCTCTCTCTTCTCTCTCTCTCTCTCTCTCTCTCTCTCTCACACACACACACACACACACACACACAAATTAATTCAATATGGATCAAAGACCAAGAAATAAGACCAGGTACTTTGCTACTGCTGGAAGGGAACATAGGGAACACACCCCAACTATAGACATAAGCAGTAACTTCCTCAGTGTAACTCTTACAATTCAGGAAAAAATAGCAAGAATTAAAATTATATGGCATAATACTTAAAGGCTTCTGCAGCAAAAGAAAAGAAAGGATGCAAAGAGAAGATCAAAGAATGGGAGAAAATCTTTGCCAACTATTCTTCTGAAGAGGATTAATATCTAAAACACACAAAGAGTTAAAATTAAAACCTAAACACCAAAAACAAAACAAAGCAAACAAGCAAAACACCAAGTAACTCAAGTCAATACATTGGCAAATGACATCTTTCAAGAGAAGTGCAGGAGCTGGAAATGCGGTTCCATAGTTATTGCACTTGCCTGTCACGAGTGAGGACATGGGTTCAAACCCCAGCACCACATACAGAAATAAGTATCAGAGCAATGAAAACCAGAATGAATAAATCACAATGAAACCTATTATTCTGTATATTTGTTTCATAACAACAAAAAAGCTATTGTGCAAGAAGTTGCAAGAGAACAGATGCTTCAAATGAAAAATCAACACTTTTTTTTTTGTTATTTTACCAAATCCTTGACCCAACTTTCAGGAATATTAAGAGGGCTTTGTCCCTTGGTTACTTGGAGGCATAGGGTGGGGGACAGGGTTCGGGAGGGCTTAGGAAGAATATCTAGGAGACTGGAGGGTGGGAATATGGGGGAATCATCTCAGAAGGAGATCTCTGACCTCCACATCTGTTTAACTCAGGGATTCTTCTGGGGGAAACAGCAACATGGGGAACCCAAGCTGGGCATCCATGACATGGCATTAGCTCTGGATAACTAATTATATATGCATTTGTTCTTGAATGTTTGATAATGTTTCCCCATCAATTGTAACTCCATATTCATCTA
>PVKS010021123.1:0-35729 GCA_004027875.1 Aplodontia rufa | reverse complement strand
TTACACCTTATCTGGATTTAACACATGATAATAGACCACCTTTCTGAATGGCCAGGGTCTAGTCCCAACCTCCACAGATGAGTGGAGACAATCGACCCTTGGTTCTCTGGGTTAAGCTGATATTACTAAGCATAATTTCTTCCATAGCCATCCATTTACCTTCAAAGGCTGCAATATCATTGTTTCTAATTGCTGTGTAAAATTCCATAATGTAGTTTTCATTTGCATTTCTCTGATTACTAGTGATTTGTAGCACTTTCTCATGTATTCATTGGCTTGATCAATGTCCTCTGGTGAGAAGTTTCTATTTAGCTCTTTGGCCCGTTTATTAATTGGGTTGTTTGTGTTTTTGTAGCTGAGATTTTTGAGGATTTTGTAGATTCTGGATATGAGACCTCTGTCAGAGGAATCATAGCCCATGATTCTCTCCAGTTCCGTAGGAAATATCTTGACTCTTATGATTGTTTCCTCGGCAGTACAAAAGCTTTTTAGCTTTATGGGATCCCATTCACTGATTTTTGACTTTACTTCCTTCACTTTTGGAGACATGTTGAGAAAGTCTTTGCCTACTCCCAAATGCTGAAGTGTTGGACCTAATTTGTCTTCTATCACTTGCAAGGTAACTGGTTTAATTCCTAGCTCTTTGATCCAGTATATTTGATTCTCATGCAAGGAGAAAAATATGGGTCTAATTTCAATTTTCTGCAAGTGGCTGTCCAGTTTGTCCAACACCATTTGTTGAAGAGGCTGTCTCCCCTCCATGTAATATTTTGTCCCCCTTTGTCAAAAATCATATATTTAAAGATTTGAGGGTTTGTTTCAGGGTTTTCTATTCTATTCCATTGGTCTTCTTTCCTATGCTGATATGAGTACCATGCTGTATTTATTACTATGGCACTATAGTATAGTTTTAAATCTGGTGTGATGTAACTGTCTGTTTCATCTTTCTTGCTTAGTAGTGTTTTGGCAGTTCTAGGTTTCTTATTGTTCCAAATGAATTTGAGAATTGCTTTTTCTATGTCAGTAAAGAATGACATAGGTATCTTTATGAGGTCATCACAGACATTTTAAAAATTCTGTTCCTGCACTTTTTTTCTTTTTCTTTTTTGTCACCCATGCACTGAGGCTTACTCAGCCTGTCATCATTGTTGGTAGTTCTTTCTTCCAGAGCTGAGATTCTGTTTTCTAGAGAAGTTTGTTTATCATTTAATTCTTTCATCATTCCTCTGATGTGATTGACTGAAGATTTTAGCTCTTACTCTTTTTTTCAGTATGTCTTATTTCCTTGATAATAGTTTTTCATCTCTTTAGTTTTCTGACTTAGTCCCTTCATTAAATCTCCTTTCAGTCATTGTTTGTTTTAGTAATTATTGCTAATAATTTTTTCAAAGAAAGAGGGAACAGTGAGGGAGAGAGAAAAAGAGAAGCAATCTTTATTTAGTTTTTCAGGTGACTTTCATTCCTCATACACTTCCTTGTGTACATTGTGCTGGGGTTTGTACTCATAATCACGCATGTCAGGCAAGCACTGTAAATGCCAATCCAGCACTCCAGCCCCTTGATAATTTTTTCTGGGTTTTTCATCTGCTCCTTCCTGTGGGCTCCTTAGTAGTGGTGTTGTGTGTTTGAGGTGATAGTTTTCTAGTTTGATTCCTCATTTTTGTAGAGCTTTTTCTGGATATTTGATCTGAGATATCCTGTGGTGAAGCAAAGCAGTTCTCCAGGTTCTTATTTGCAGATCAATGGGTTCGGTAAGACACCACCCCTCTGACGATCGCCTTCTTCCAGAAATCTGCTACTGCCTGGAGCCTTGTTTGTCTACACCTTTTGGATGTAGGGTCTTGGGACAGATCTGTAACCTTTTGGATTATGGGCAGCCTGCTCAATTCACATGGTGGTGGTGGGGAGTCATTATTTCCTGGATGTGCAGGGTGGGCTGGAATGGGCCTGCCAACAAAATTTGGTGGGACCTGATCTGGAGAACTCTTGCAGTTCACCTGGAGCTCATCCCAAAATTATTGTGTTTCCATGTGTCTTCTTGTGTTTTTAGATGACTGGGCCAAGTTCCAGAGATGTTCTGGAATGCATTCACTTCCTGGAGTTGCAGGAGACCCAGTTAATGGGAATTGGGCTCAGGATCCTAAAACAAAAGCCATGACCCCACCATCACCATTTTTCTGTCTCTGAATGAACATTTAAAAATATACAAATTCTGTACATTTTTTTTCTCAGCTTCATGCCTAATGTATTTCCATTTATTTGGAATACCATGAATGGGCTTGTGTTGTTTTTAATGAGAGAAGGGCAGAGAGACAGGAAGGAGAGAATCAATTCTAATTAGTTTTTCATGTGGCTTTTGTTGCTCCAATGCTTCATTGTGTTTGTGGTGCTGGGGTTCAAACCTGTGTCTTTACACATGCCACGCAAGCACAGTAACTGCTGAGCCACTGCTCCATCCTCTGGGGTTGTGTTTTTAATGTGTTTTCAAATACGCTTAATTTACTTTAGAAATGTGCCTGATTTCTTGTTTGTTCACCACATTGTATCCTATGTTGCTTGGAACTCAAAAGTTCCAAAAGTTTTTTTTTTTAATAGATATTCCATGAGAGTTTCTATGTTCACAAATATTTACCCAAAATATGAAAATATGTGTTCTTTCCAGTCTGTATTTCAGTTTTTATCTATTTAGTTTACTTTTCTATGGTACTAGATAATAGTTCCAGTGTGAGTTAGAATAAGAATGATGAGAGTGGACAAAATTTTGAAGGATATAAACTTTAATCTTCTGAAGTTTACTCCAATTTTAAATGATACAGATAAGTTTGTGTGTATGAATTTCTTATGCAATTCCTATCTTTATTTTTAAAACTTTTATTATTATGTAACAACTGTGCAAATAGTGGGGTTTGGTGTTATATTTCAATACATGCATATATTGCACACTGCTCAAACCCAGGCTTCATTTACTTGACTTCTACATTCACCTTCAGAACCTGTACTAATCACTATTCAGATGAATATTTGTTAGTTGTCTTTCCATATGTGACTGAGAAGATGTTGTTTATTTGTTCCAGATGCTTTGGTGAAAGCACTCATCAGTCCATCAGTAAGTGTGTTGATAGCTGAAAAAAGTTTTTTGTAGAATCTCAAGTTGAGGAAGCTTCCCTTTCTTCCCAGACTCCTAAGTTGTCATCATGAACGAATGGTGGAAGCAGATGTTTCAATACAAAGTATATTGTAGATAATTGAAGGTGTTTCAAGGTGTCTCCTTTGGTAGGCTAGTCCACACTTAATAAATAGAATTATTTTCATTTTCCCTCTGTTCTTTGTAGAAAATATTGAAAGAACTTATATTATTCACTTGCATTGTAGTGTCTCTATTATACTATATTCCAAATCCTTTACGTTTTAAATATTATTATTTTTTAAATTATCACATCTCGGCACCTCTTTATCATGATGCTTATGCTATAAATGCACGTAAAGAAAGATTAGTCTTAGGCAACACACAGTTGGTGGAGAACACTGGCTTTGGTTACAAATTCAATCTGCATGGTCCTGGAGATTGTACTGGGTCTTATTATGTCTTGGTCCTGTCTGTTCTCCAGGATATGGTCCAAAAAGTGTGCGAGGTGTTTGGTGTGTCTTTTTAGTTCACAGAAGGATAAGCACTTGGACTAAATATTTACTGAGTTTCTGACACAGGGCCATTCAACCACCCATTAGAGAGTCAATAGGTATTTTTTTTTAAAGAGTGTGACAGTGAGAGAGAGAGAGAGAGAGAGAGAGAGAGAGAGAGAAACAGAGAATCAATTTTATTTAGTTTTTCATTTAGCTTTTGTTGCTCTGATACTTCATTGTGTATGTAGTTCTGGGTATAAACCTGCATCCTTGCACATGCAAGGAAAGCACTGTAATGACAAAGTTGCACTACACATTTTTTTAGTAAATGATGTTTGTTTAACAAATTCTTGCAACTGTGGAGATCTCCACATGTATGTATGACAAAATCTCTTTTCCTTTGAATTCTAGTCTTTGGGTCCATCAGGGTTTATGAAAAAAGCTGTCTCCAACTCTCAGAATGAAGAGTGGAAGAGAATTAGAGCACTGCTGACTCCAAGTTTCACCAGTGGAAAACTCAAGGAGGTAATAAAAGTATGAGTGCTTGTCATTGGAAAATGAAAAGGATGAATCTGGACATGGGTAGAAAACGAGACAGATAATACTCCATTTCCAAGGACTAGTCCTATGAATTTGAACTTCTTGAAAACAAACTTTGTCTTTATGTTTTAGAAAAGATACAGTGTGATTATACAATATAATACTATATCATTTATACTATATAATATTATATAATATATATGATTATATAATGAGACATTATAAATATCTCATAAGCCTTGGGGACTGAGTCACTTCCCTTACCTATGGGTGCTCATGCGTTTTATGCTTAGATGTTCCCCATCATCAGCCAATATGGAGATTTGTTGGTGAAAAATATAAGATTTGAAGCAGAGAAAGGCATGCCCATCACCTTGAAAAAGTGAGTAGCTGGACAACTCAACTCTGAGCTCCCTCAGGAAGCCCTCCTGCTGCCTGCAGTATTGCTGAATTCCAACTGTTGATCTACTCCAGTAAGCAGACAAAACCAGGAGTTTGCAGTTACAACTTCAACAGTCTATCCAAGAAGGTGCTGCTCTAGGAGAAGACATGGCACCTGTAGGAGTAAAGGTCTCTCCTATGTTAGGCAAGATTAGTTTGGCTGCTAGTTTTGACTTAGTATATACTTGAAGACAAAATACATATTTAGAGAGAAGAAATCTGATTGTTCCAACATTGTGAGTATGAAGGCTAGGAAATGGTGGGAGAAGTCAGCTTGCACATATGTAAAAGTTATGTGAGGACCAGGAAATCTTAAGTGTGGAACCTAAGACATCTTAAAGCTTTCTTGATTATACTGAGGATACCTGAACAATGCTAAATGTTAAATCTCCTCACCATGTCTCCTTTTCTTATCTTGAAAAGAGAGGGCCTGAAAAGACTACAGTTAGGGAAATTATATCACTTTTTGTGTAAAGTGGGAAAATTTGAATTATTAAGGAATCATAAGTTTGAAATGAGACATTCTTGACCAAACTGCAAAAGTGTGGTCTCTTAACTGTGGCATCCACAAGTCCACTGGAGGAGATTTTTACATTGTTTTACACAGGAATATTCGTGGTTGTTACATTTTGTTAAAATGATTTTTCCCTCCGTAAAATCAGAGCATGTAGTGGGGAAAGGACAGGTCTCTCAGGAGCTGTGGAGAAGTAGGAATGATGCTCCTGCCACTTGGAATAGGTGTTGGTGATATTTTATATGGTGGAGAAGAAAGGGATCATGGTAAATACTTTGGTGAGGCAAGATCTAGGTCAAGGTCCCCTCTCTTCATTTCTTTAGTTAGAATCAAATATTCCAACCTTGTCCTGCTGAAGCTTGGTTCTTACTCAACTGTCATCGTCCACATTCTACTCATGCTGATATAGTTTGTCTGATTATGCATCCATCCATGTGTGGATGAGATTTTTCAATTCAGATGTGAGTCTAACACACTTTATTGTCTCTATCACTGCTAGTACAAGGGCAGTGTATTATTTGCAATTCTTAAAGACCTTATAGTGAGTGTGAAGGGAATATAGACTCATCAGATGTTCCAACAGATAGTTCTGACACTGTGTGGCTCTCTACTTGTTTTTTTAAAACCTAGGTATGTGAGTTACTTACATTTCTTTCTGTATGTGTAGTAAAAATTTTACATCCTTCATGTACTAATTAGCACATTGGGAAGAGTGCTGATTTTAATTTTCCATGTCTTTCTCTTTTTAGGATCTTTGGGGCCTACAGCATGGATGTGATCACTTCAACATCCTTTGGAGTGAATGTTGATTCCCTCAACAACCCAGAAGATCCCTATGTGGAAAATGCCAAGAAGCTCTTTAACCTTGATTTGTTTGATCCTTTGCGCTTCTTAAATAGTATGTGAACTGTTATGTCTATCTTTCCTTCCTTCTATATTATTTCTTTCCCTTGTCTTTAAAATAATAGCTTTATGGTGACCTTACTGTTCTATAATTATCCCACTGAATTAATCCAATGTAATGTTTTGCAATACAAAGATATATGCAGCCATCACTAGTGACCATTTGTCCATAAAGAAACATGACATTTCACTATCAACTCTGCTATTCCCCTCAAGTCTAAGAAACCATGAATTTGTTTTCTGACTAAAGATTTGCCTTTCCGGTTCATGTTGTACCAATGAAATCCCACAGTACGTGGCTTTCCATGTCTGACTTCTTTCATTGATCATTATATTTTCAGGTTATTCCATCCTGAAGCATGACTGAGTACTTCATTTGTTTTTATGGCCAAATAATATTCCATTGTACAGATACACTGTTCATCCTTTTACCAGTTAATTGTCATTTGTATTGCTTCTATTGTTTATAGTACTGTTATTGGATATTTTTTCCAAGTTTGTGTTTGTATACTTGTTCTAGTTCTTTTGGATATATATTCACCAGTGGAGTTGCTGCTGTATATAGAAATTATATGTTTATATAATTAAGTAGTCATCAGTATGTTTTTCACAATAGCCACATCTATTTTAAGTTCTCATTTAGAATGCAGAGGAGTTTCCATTTCTTCATATTTGTCCAATACTTACCTTTTCCCATTGTTTTGTTTATAGCCATCCCCTCTGGGTGTATATTGACTTCACATTGTGGGTTTGATTTTAATATACGTAGTGCTTATAATGTTGATCAGCTTTGACCATTTTTATGTCATCTTTCTCTAAATGTCTTTTCATGTTCCTTGTCTGCATATTGTGAAATCACATACCTGTTTGTAGGTGAAATGTAAGGTTTGTTTTTATATTCTAAATACAACATCCTGATCAGAGAAATGATCTCTACTTTTTTCCTCTAACCCACAGGTGTTGTTTACCGTTAGGTAGTATGCTTGGAAATACAATCTTTTTATATTCATAAAACACAATTTAGATATTTGAATCACCTTTGTTTATCTTTACTATCCAAGAATTATTTCAGATCTGAGATTATAAAGGGTTACTTTCTTGCTTAACTTCCAAGAGTTTTAAAAAATTTTTTTAATTTTTATTTTTATTTTTGAACAACCACACAAATTTTTAACAAAAGAATATAAAATGTGTGTAGTTTCTGGACACTAGATTTACCCCCAGGAGTGCCCCCCTAATTTCCCACTGATATCCCTTCCTTCCCTTACCCATAATATCTGTAAAAAAGTATTAGGCTGTATAACATTACACCTTATCTGGATTTAACACATGATAATAGACCACCTTTCTGAATGGCCAGGGTCTAGTTCCAACTTCCACAGATGAGTGGAGACATTTGACCCTTGGATCTCTGGCTTAATCTGATTTTACTAAGCATAATTTCTTCCATAGCCATCCATTTACCTTCAAAGGCTTCAATATCATTGTTAATAAATTTATGTTTATATTTTTGTTCATTTTGAGTTAGAAGTTTTTATTCAGTATGAATTTAGGTTCCAACATTATTATTTTGCATATGTCTATCCAGATGAACCACTAACATTTGTTGAATCAAATAGTTTTCTCCCATTTCATTGTCAGAGCACCTGTCTTGAAAGTCTTTGGACCATAGATATATGATATTATTTCTCATCAACTCTATAATTCTCTCCCAGATTTTGAGTGTTTGAATTTTAAGATCACATCATGTAAATAGTAATAATTGAATTCTCTTTTTCACATCCTTTTTATTTGTTCCTTTGTCTTATTTTGCTCACTAAATTTTCAAGAGATATTTTGAATAGGACTGGTTAGAGTGGACATCCTTGGCTTGTTCCTGATTTTAGAGGAAATACTTTCATTTTTTTCTTGTTCATTATTCTGTTCACTTTGGGATTGTTTTGTGTATTCTTTTTTGATATTGAGGTAAGTTCCTTATACCCCTTGGTCCTTCAGTGTTTTTTTTTTAATTTTTTTGTTTTTGAGCAACCTTACAAGATTTTAACAAAACAATATAAAATGTGTATAAGATGTGTATATATTCTGCCTTCAGTGTTTTTTAATTACTACATTATAGTTATATAAAATATTGAGGTTCATTTTGATATAATTAAAAGGAAAGTATGGAACATAATTTTTTCAACTCAGTCCTGAGTACTTCCCCTGTCCCTCTCCTCCTCTATCTCCTGTTTCTTTTTTTTTCTATTCTACTTGTCTTTCTTCTATTTATTTGTAGGTCTTTTTTATTAATGCTTTATGGATGTGCAAAAGGGTGAAATTCACTGTGGAATATTTGTATATGCATGTAGGAAATTTTGGTCAGTTACATTCCACCATTCTGCTCTTTTCTCATCCATCCTTCCTCCCACTCAATTCACTTCTTCTGCTTCCCTGGTCTGCCTTCCATTTTTGATGGAATCCACCAAGCTTTTCTCCCCTTATTTTTGTCTTGCTTCCACACATGAGAGAAAATGTTCAATTCTTGTCCTCTTGGTTTGGCTTATTTTAGTCCTCAAGTTCTATACATTTGCTAGAAAATGACATATTTTCTTTTTCTGGGAATGTCATTTTTTTAATAAGAATAAGTGCTGATTGTTTTCAATGGCTTATCATGCATCTAATGAGATGATTGTATGATTTTTGCCTGGGATTCCTTTTTTTTTTCTTTTTATTTTTTATTTGTTTATTTTTATTAGATGAATATGGAGTTACAATTGAGGGGGAAACATTATCAAACATTCACGAACCAATGTATGTATACTTAGTTATCCAGTGATAATGCCATGTCATGAATTCCAAGCTTGGATTTCCCATGCTTCCGTTTCCCCCAGAAGAACCCCTGAGTTAAATGGATGTCTTGTGGAGGTCAGAGATCTACTTCTGTGATTCTATTTACATCATTAATCAATTACATTATGATGTACAAAAGTGTGTTCTTGAATATGAAGTATTTGTATTTTATTAAGAGCTAAAAGTGAGTGAGGTGTGTTGAAAACACCCAGCATTATTGTAGTGGAATCTTTTGGATACTTTATGATAAGTACTGTGTGTTTAAGTAATGAGATGCAGTGACTTGGAGCATAAATATTTGCTACTATTATATCTTTTTGTTGGAATCTATTTTCCAGAATGAAGTGACCTTCTTTGTATTTTCTAATTAATTTTGACATAAAGTTTGGTTTGTCAGATATGATGGTAGCTACTCCTGATTACATTCTGGCTCCATTTGCGTGGAATGTCAATAGCCATCCTTTTACTTTCAGCTATGAATGACTTTCCCCGAGAGTTGTGTCTCTTGTAAAGAACAGGCAGTTGGGTCTTGTTTTGATATCTGTTCTGATGATCTATGTCTTCTAACTGTAGAATGAGACTATTTACATTCTTTGCTATTATGGTTAATATTAATTATTTCCTGACTTTTAAATTTCATACTAATATATAATTCACTCTTAATTTTCACTTGCTTACTTACTCTTCAAATGAGATATATTTCTTCTGTAGCACTGTTTCTTTTTTTATCCTGTTCTCCATGAGCAATTTCTTTAGGTATTTTTTGTAAGACTGGCCCAGTAGTCATTAATTCTCTTAGTTTACATTTCTCTTGGAAGGATTTTATTTCTCTATGATTTTTAAGGATTGGTTTGCTGGATATTGCAATCTTGGTTGGCAGTTAATTTCTTTCAGATGTTGAAAACTGGTTCAATACCTCCTGAATTTTTGGATTTCTGCTAAGTAATTAGATGTTATTCTGAAATATTTACATCTATATGTTTCCTGACATTTTTCCTGAAGGTCTTTTAAATTTTTATCCTTATTCTGTATATTTAGAATTTGTAATGTAGAAATTCTTTTTTTGATCTTATGTATTTTGGGTTCTTAATGCCTCTTGTATCTGTGTATCTATCTCCTCTACAAGATTTGGGAATTTTATGCTATTAAAAAGGTTATCAATGTCATTAACCTTTGTCTCTGTTCCATTCTCAATTCTACTGTCTTATAACTTTGCGCTCTTAATGTTGTCCCAGTTTTAATATATTCTGATTATGGTTTCTTTTTTCTCATTTATTGATGACTGAGTGTTCAGGTCTATATATCTTGCCATCGAGAATGAAATTGTGTCTTCTAGGCAATTGAATCTATGTGTGAGATTTTCAACTGAATTTTTGTTCAATTTATTGAGTTTTTCATTTCTAGGACTTGTTTTGCTTTTCAGAAGCTCATATTCTGTGTTCTCACTCCTGCTTTATTCCTTAGTTCATTGATCATGTTACCAATCAACTTTTTAAATAATTCATTCAGGATTTCATCCAATTCAATATATGTGAACTTAGTTACAGGAGGGAAATAAGCTTTTTAACACTTGCTGTTGGCATGTCTCCTCATGTTTGCTGAGGATCTATATTTGTGCATCTTTTAGATGGATTCCTTCTGTTCATATATGAAGGACTTTTTCAAAGTATATATTTCATTATATTAAGTGAAGATATCTCTTATCTTCAAACTATTAAATCAGTGTAAACAAGGTCTTATTTCAAGAACAAGTACCTCTTTGAGTAAATAAATGCCAGTAACAGTAATAATGAAATAGCAAACCATAAATCAGCTTATGCTATAACAGTTATTACTAATGAACTCTGCATCTCTATTAACCAAAAAGAAATTTGAGTGAGAAATAATATAGAGTAGATTTGAAAGTTTAAACATTAATGATAGTATAATAAATTGAATTAGAAGAATGTATAAAGGATAAAGAAATTATGAAGAAAAAATAAAGATCAAAAGTTGGGGAGAGAGAAGAAAAATGGTGAGCAAAAACAAGAATAGGAAAATAGAGTGGTGATGAAAGAAAATAGAAATTGATATAGAACACATTTCATTTTCAAAGTACATAGAATTAGTACTATATAAACACAAAATTTGAGACACTGGGAATTTATATCAAGCAGTTAATGCAATAACACATAGAGGTTCAGTTTTCTTTGGTTGAAATTTTTAATATGCAGATATTTCTTTCTGGAATTTTGATTTTAGGAACTACCAAATATGAAAGATTTTGTGTAACACCAATTTCATGCTGTTGCTTTATTCTCAGCTCTCAACGAAACTCACCAAACTTTTTGGGGGAGTCTGTACGCTGAGCTCTCTCCTCACTTAGCATAGTGGCATCTGAGATGGGAGCATTGTCTGATAAAGGGAAAACTTCACTTTAAAAATGTTTTTATTACTATGACTACAGGTGGAGATGTAAGTCCAGTCAGTTCTCTCACTGAACAGGATCTGGAATGTATTTAATTCCTAATTCTAAGTCCATATGCTGGGGAGAGGTATGCAGAAAATTTCAAACTATGTATCTATTTTTTTTAAAGAGAGAGGGACAGTGAGAGAGAGAGAGACAGAGAAAGGGAGAAACGACTTTTATTTAGTTTTTAACATGGCCTCAGTTGCTCCAACACTTAGTTGTGTATGTGGTGCTGGGGTTCGAACTCGGGTCCTCATGCTTGCCAGGCAAGCGCCGAAACTGCTGAGCCACCGCTCCAACCCCTCAAACTATGTATCTAATACTGCTGGGAGTTGTGGAGTTGGCACAGTTACTGTGCTATGCTCCCATTGGTATAATTTTTTCTACCATACCCTGATATGTCCTATCTTCATCCTCTGTCAGCCAAGGGCAGATTGTTAATTTCAAATGAAAGTGCCCTTCACTGGTCATTCTGCAGACTGATAGACAGGCAGCTACTGCTAGAGTTGCCCCACAAATCTTCTCTTGTGTTGCAGTCTCACTCCAGTGTCCAGATTGGCTCATGACATGGAGACCCACCAATACAGTGAAAAGTAGGGCCTAAGTGGAGGTTGGGTCTTGAGATTCATAAAGAAGGTATAATAGAAATAAGACAAAAATGAGAAAAAGATAGAATGATACTTGAAAAGCCAAGGTACATGGCAGACATATCCAATCTCCCTCTTAGGAAGTGCTAAAAGTGTGCCTTTTAAGCTGCTTTTTCTGCTCCCTCACTTTTATACTTTGCTAGAGACTGTTAAACCTTTCTGCTGAGGTAGCTCATCTTGCCTCATCTGAGCTTATTTTCTACTCAGATTATAATTTTATAACAGAAGAATCACTTAGCTTTAAAATGGTTGGGAAACCTTTTCACTTGGGGAGCTACCACTCTCCCACAGAGCCAACGCACACCCAGTGCTACTGCCATCTACTCCATGTATTAATTCTCTTTATATTCTAGCAATGTATGTCTTTGGTTTTCCCCTGATTTTTGTTGCTCTAGAGCTGTGTTGCCTACAATCATTTTCCCACAGTCTTCCTATCTCAATATGTACCTCAAGAAATGGTGTTTTTTTTTCAATTTCCAGGTACTGATATGGTATTACGGGTTCTGTTGATTTCACCATTTTTTTTGAACTCCGAATCATACTTATTCATTGTAAATAATCCTTTTGTAAAATCTTACTACCTTTGTTCTTTTTTTATTGAGAAATTTATTTGTTGAACAATCATACAAATTTTAACAAAATAATATATAATGTATATAGATTCTGAAAATTGGACTTACCCCCGAGAGTGACCCCCCCCCAATTACCCACCTTTATCCCTCCCTTCCCCTTCCCACAACATCTCTAAAAAAAGTATTTGGTTGTGTAACATTACATGATACCCTTTTGTGTTATCTTTGTATCAAGTCTTCATATTAGGTTAACACAAGTGTTATAGTGTTCACTCTATTCTATATTTATAAAATATTATGTATTCTTATAAGTGTTTGTGTAAAATTCAAGAACTGATATTAATTCTTTCAATATTTGGTACAACTGTCCACTGAACATCTGAATGGAACTTCTCTTTGCAGAAAAGTTGTTAATTTCTAATTTAGTCTCATTGTGTGTGATGTCTATGCATATTGCATATATTTTGTGTCAGATTGTATTATGTATTTCTGGGAATTTTTCAATTTTATTTGTTATGTAGTTTATATGATTGTTCTGATAATTCAGTTGTTAAAATATCTTTGTATTACTTTCTATGTTTTAATACCAGTTTAATTTCCCCTCTTTCATTTTGGATGCTAGTAAGTGCAGTCTTTTTTATTTTGGGTGTCAATCTAGCTAATATTTTGCCAATTTTGGTGGTATTTTTCGTAGAAATAGTTTTCATTTTCATTAATTTCTTCTATTGATTTTATTTTCTGTTTGATTAGTTTCCACTTTGGTCCTTAATATTTTCTTCTTTCTGTTTCCTGTACGTTTTCTTTGCTATTCTTTTCTTTATGATTTATTTTCTAAAGTTTGATTATTCCTTTGAGATTTCTGTTTTTATTGATAGATATGAATTTCCCTGTAAACAATGATGGCTTTTCTCCATTTGACAAATTCGATATACTTTGTGTCCTTTTTTACTTTCAACACCTTATCTGTTTGCCCTTTATATGTCTTCTTATATCCATTTAGGAGTATTTTGCTATGTTTGCACATACTTTGAATATCCCAATTTTCTTTCTAATAATCATTTCTGGATTCATTAAGTGGGATTTAAGGAACATATGCTCTCTCATTCTGAATGATCTTTCTTGAACAGCATGGTTAATGATAACACCAGATTAAACCCAAGTTTTATTCAAAGAGACTCTATTTCAATATATAAAGAGTTAAAATGTTAGGATATTTCATCCTGCTCCTTTGGTCACTTTGCTGGCACAGAAGAAGACACTGATCTTACTGCTATAGTGTTGGCCCTATGTCTGCCATTGTCACTCAGCCAGGGTTCGGAAAACCCAATCAAAGGTCACAGAAGGAATTGCTCCTGTTTAGGCACCCTTATAACTTTTACTATTTGATTGGTAGAAAAAAATGTAATTGCTTTATGTAAACTTTGTGTTTTATTGCAGTTTCCTTTATTGTTTTTTCTTTCTCCTTTAGCACTCTTTCCATTGTTTACTCCCATTTGTGAGGCATTAAATCTTACCATATATCAAAAAGATGCCACAAATTTTTTTAAGAAAGCTGTAAAAAGAATGAAAGAAAGTCGCCTCCAAGAGAAAGAAAAGGTAAAATCTGGTAGTGATTACATGAAGGATGTTCATTTCTGATAATTGATTTGACTCTATGTTTATGAATTTTGTACTTCTCTGTATATTTTTAAAAGGTAGAGGAAGAATGCTTTGCCTTTGCTGATAGTAGTAAAGGCTTTGCATTTTAGCACAATAAAAAATTTAGTGGCTAGAAATAAAAATGTAAGTGTGAATCATGGAGGGGCTGGATGGGTGGCTCAGCAGTAGAGCACACCCTTGGCATGTGCAAGGACATGGGTTCTAACCCCAGAACCTTATACACAACTAAGGGTTGGAGAAACAAAAACCAGATGATACAATATATAATTGATTCTCTCCTTCTTTCTCTTTTACTTACTCTGCCTCTTTCTTAAAAGAGTGAATTGGAGAGAAAGCATGTACAATTTTATGGAAATTAGTATATCACGGCATAAATGTTGCTGATATAAATACTCTCACATATCTCAAAAAGAAATCCTGGTATACTGTTGATGAGAATATAAATTAGGAGAGCCATTTTGGAAAACTATATGAAGAGCTCTCAAAAATAACATACAGGGTCTGGAGAGGTTGCTCAGTGGTAGAGCCCTTGCCTGGCATATGTAAGGACCCATATTTGACCCTCAGCATCACAGCCACAACTAAGTTGAAGTAAAATAATAGATGAGAAAACAAAACTAACTTTCTCTTAAAAATAAATAAAAAATAAAATATACCACAGACGCACCGTTTGATGCAACAGTCCTAATGCTGATTATGTAACTACAGAAAATGAAATAAATATGTTGAAGAGATATCTGCACTACCATGTTTATTGTGTTATTATTTTTAAATTGTTCTTATTAATTGAACCAAATTTTATTTCAAAAGTATTCACCATAAGGAAATGTAAAATGAGGATAGAGATATATTTAAACTGTCATAATCATCATACAGCATAGCCATGTATCAATGTAACTTGGTATATCACTAGGTACATTCTAATGTTTTTATATATTAGTTAAAATGATGTTTTTTTAAATATAGGAAAAAGTTTTGTCATATCACTTCTCTTCAATGGATAAAATTTCTGATGTTGCTCTCTTCAGATTTTTTAGATTGGTAAAGAATCATTGTATTTCCAAGCCTCTTAATTTAAAAACCCTCCATGGAAGGCATGTTTAGGCTAGCTGATTCTGCTCTATCTATGTTTAATTGGCCACTAATGACCTGAAGCAGACATAGGATTGTTTAGGTCTAAAGACTTTACCTTCGGCAACTTGAAGGCCAGCACAAAGATGCTTGGAGATTAGGGATCCCCTTGTCTCAGTAAAAAGTTCCTAGCCTCAAGCCTGGTGTAATTTTTGAGGATTCTTTTCCAAAGCATGCAGGTGAACTCTATAAATGCCAGGAGATTAATTTGTATTGACTTTGGTGAAATATTAAGATGGTGAAACAAAATTCTGAAACTCAAGACTTCCTGAGTAAACAAGGGTGATAGGAGAAGAAGGCAGCCATTCTCTGGCCAAGAAGACTGTGTTTAGAATCCAGAGAAGCTCAGGAGCAGGTAGAGCAATGACCAGTTGCTACTGGACACCAAAGCCAGTTTTCTCTTAGGGAAACATCCTGCTCTCCAAAGTTTGTAGATGGATGTTTTTCTTCGGTAATGACTTAGGTAACCAAAGTCCGACTTCTGAAGTTAGAGCCATGTTCTTAGGAGAGGAATAAAGTTCTGCACTCCTGATTTATTTCTGACATATACTGATCTTCTGTCTTTGAAATATTTGTTTCTAGCATCGAGTGGATTTTCTTCAGCTTATGATAAATTCCCAGAATTCCAAAGACACGGAATCTCAGAAAGGTAACCAATGCTGCTTTCTGGTCTACTAATGGGGAAATTAAGAGGAGCAATGGTTCTGGAAATGTGCAGGAAGTTTTCCAAGCAGAGGAGCATTTCTGACAAGTTATGGAAAGATCACACTTGGATATTATAAATGGTAGCCTGAGGAAGTCTCTATAATCATGCATACAGCAATGTTAAAATCTTGAAGTTGATATAAACCAGTATTTCCTTCACCAGCATGGTATTTGTATTCAACTGACTTTCTTATTATATTACTTTGAATCTCAAATTCTCCCGTATTTCTCCACTGGAATTTCTTTCATATTGGTCCTGAGTCATTTGTTATTATTCTTAATTTTTGGAATTGTTTTAAAAGTTGATTCTATATTGAGAAATTATAGGTCAATAGTATTATTGAGCTGAAAATATAGAGATTTCCCATGTATTCTTGCCCCTACATGTGAATACACTTCATCACTCTTCATTTCCACCATCAGAGAGTTAAATTTATCTCAGTGTATGAATCTGTAGCAACACATATTATCATTCAGAGTCCATAAATTTCATGAGGATTTTCTCTTAGACTTGTACATTCTATGGGTTTAACTAAACACTCACTGAAATGCATCCGCATTATAGTAACAGTCACGCATCCTGTGTCCTTTTCATTTATTTTCTGAACACTTTCTTGATTTTTGATTCAAGGTATTCATGTTTTCTGCTTTATTCTGTTGATGGCCTTGGAATCATGGATTTTTTCTAAAGGATTTGATTTATTTTGTTGAATTTAGAAATCAAAATCTGTGATTTTCTTTTTGATTTTTTGCTTCTAGATGCCCTCAGAAGAGAATATTATGAAAATGAAACTTTTTTAAAGAGATAGGGATGGAGAGAGAGAGAGAGAGAGAGAGTGAGAATCAATTTTATTTAGTTTTTCATCTGGTTTTCATTGCTCTGACACTTATTTGTGTATGTGGTGCTAGGGTTTGAATTTGGGTCTTTGTGCATGCCAGGTAAGAGTTGTAATGGCTGAGCCATTGCTGCATCCCAAAATGAAATATTTTCATGGAGAAGAGGAAAGAAATCTTTCTATATCTATTCATATCCAGGGAAGTAAACTATTTTTCTATTTATCTTCTTCAAAACAATCCCTTCACTGGATGAATGGATCCAAAAGCTCTGGTATATATATACAATGGAGTTTTACTCAGCTATTAGAAACAATAACATTGCATCCATCGAAGGTAAATGGATGGTAACGGAAGAAATCATGCTGAACGAAATTAGTCAAAGCCAGAGAGTCAAGGGATGAATGTTTTCCCTCATTTGTGGTGACTGGAGCTAAACCTAGGCGTGGGGGAAAGGTAGATAAATTCATGGATTAGAATCATAGAACAAAAATGCAATTTATTAATATTTATTATATACATTTGCAAGATACTGCTTAAGATATTTGAATAAGCTGTACCGCATGCCTTTACAAAAACATAAATGTTTAATCCTATTTTCAATATATAACAAAGAATAACAAGGGATATTAGGAAGGGAGGAGAAGGGGAAATGTTGAAATTGAGATAAAGCAAGGTATATTCCAAGCATTTATAAGTATGTCACTGTATATACTATAGTCATGTATATAAAAATGTGCTTTATATGTATAAGAATTATGATACTATACTTGGATTTTTCTGTGGAAAAATATAGGACCCAGAATAGAGACAAGGGATTGGGGGATGGGAGGAGGAAGGTAGAGGGGTGCGAGGGAGTGGGGATATTGACCAAATTATATTACTGTATTGTGTGCATCTAGGAATATGTGACAACAAATCCCATCATCATGTACAACTATAATGCACTAATGAAAAAAAGCTTTACCACCTCCCCAAAACCAACAAATCCTAATTTATGGCTTATTTCTGTGACACAAATACTACCTTTGTGGTCTGATTTGATGCACCAAGACCTTGACAATCATCTTACAAAATTTTGAATGTTGAACAATGAATTATGGAGATGAGGACTGGGTTTACTTAAGCCTATCAGTGCACATATTTCTTTGTCTAAATGTACATATATATCTATTTATTATGTATGCATCTTTGTTTTTGTGGAGTTCTATGATGCTTTCTTTGATGTGGAAAACTGTCCACAGTTCACCTGTTCAGTACAGTAACCACTAAGCCCATGTGCCTATTGAACACTTGACATGTGGCTAGTGCCACTGAGGAACTGAAATGTATTATGTTTTAATTAACTAAAATTGAAACATACAGATGTGGCTAGCGGCAAGTACAGAGCTTCAGATCTTGAGTTTGTAGTCTATGTCATGGGATTCATACTTATTGGGATAAAAGGTTTGATAGTTCAATTTTCCCACAAAATGATCACAGGAACCATCATCAGTAAATCCAAATTCTGTGGAACTTTTAAACTCTTGTTTTTTATTCTTTTTTTTGTGTGTGTGTGTGTTGCACGTTCAGCACAGTGTCCCTGTTTATCAGAGGGCCCAAGGTGTCGAAAAATACCGATCCATTTCCAGTTCAAAGATACAAGTTCATGCTTGTGTTTAGCTTCTGTCAGTAGAAAAATCAAGAGAGAGATCAGCTTTTATCACAAGAGCAGTTTCATGGGGAAGGTGAACTTCAGTGCATGACCGAATAAGTGTGGTGTTTTGATAGAAAGTACCCTTTTTTCCCTGTAGGACCTGCCCACTGCCTCTGTATTGACATTTTTCTTCTGCTACTTTATGTACACTCATTAGATTAGGGTAAGTGACTGTTCTTCTAGACTTGTATGTTGCTCTGTGGTTTCTGTTCATTTTGAAGACTGGTGCTCCAGGTATTCTACTACCTGATACCTCTCACAGGGATAAGCCCTAATTCTCAGGGGAGGCAATGCATAAAAATCATCATATTTTTCATAAGTTCAGATTTTGAATTGGGGGTTCCAGGGTGCTTTTTAGATTCTGTTTTTATAATGATTTCCCAGAAACCATTGATACTGCTGGTCCCTGACCACACTATGAGTGGCTAGAGTGTCTCTGCTACTTAATATTCCATTAAGATTCATGAAACATATTTAGATTTAAAAAATCCTTCACTTTTCCACTGAAATCTTAGTGTTGTGAATTCTATCAAAGTGATTCAAGCTATATTTTACTAAGAATCATTTTCACTTTTCTTGAGGGAGAATACAATCCTTTTTTTTTTACTTACACAGTAATTTTATGGTAAGGCTATGGACAATTGATCATATATGTATATTAGTTACAAATGCTGTCTCTTGAAATTACCTATCCATGGTGGTGGTGAGGATGGCACTATGAGGAGTGGCTATCCAAGAGTGGTGTAGACCTCCTATTTTGTCTTTGTCTCCCCTGTCAGATAGACATGAGCATGAAAATGACTTGCAGGATGATTCCAAATTGCCTTTGTCTGGTCCTCCTTAGGGATATGTGAGCTTTATTTAGATTTTTTTTCATTTGAATTCTGATATTCTGCATTGCTGGATTTACCATAATTGTATTTCCTCTCCTATTAGCCCTGTCTGATCTGGAGATTGTGGCTCAATCAATTATCTTCATTTTTGGTGGCTATGAGACAACCAGCAACACTCTTTCATTCATTATGTATGAACTGGCCACTCACCCTGATGTCCAGACAAAACTGCAACAGGAAATTGATAGGACTTTTCCCAATAAGGTGATTGAATGGTACCTGGAGAGGGTGGGTAGAGGTGAAGCCTGAACAAGAATGTCTCCCCATCACTTCCTAGGAGACTCGTCAAAAAATATTTGCATTGTCCCTTTTCACCAGTTTTTCTTGGAAATGATGTAAAGAGAGAAATGAAGGGGAAAATATAATTAATAGATACTATCTCCCCAAATTCAAGAATTAAATTCATTCAGATTAAAGAATGTTATTTCAGTTGTATCTATTACCTGTTATCTACATGATTCTTAGTGAGAAACATCAACAAAATTCCAGTGGCATGGAAGTAGAAGCAGTGTCACTCAACTGTCTGGACCATTAATTCTGGTGACATTGGTGCCTGAGCTCTGGCCTGGCTGTCAGCTGAGTGAGGCTGGCCTGGGCTGGGCAGGCTGACTCTGCTCTGATCCATACATCTTCACACTTTAGTCATGCATTAGAGAGAAGAAGCCAAAGTATTAGTCAGATTTTCTGGCTCCTGAGTCAAACTCTTAAATTCTGCCTTGTACACTCTCCAATGCCACACTTAATGATAGCCAAATATTGCACATGCTGTCTTCACCTCCTAAACAGGGAGTCTGTTGGATGTGAAGAGACTTGCTGTCTAGATCTCATGTGGCTTGTGCAGTAGTGAGGTGGACAGAAACCATCTTCTAGAAATCATAATGAATTCATGAAGAATAACAAGAGTTAATGAGGATGACAGTGGCTCCCTATCCTCCTTAGAACTTTCACTAGAAATGAAATTGTGTGATGTGATAGCATCCAATCATAGCCTTATTTTTGTGATATGTGGATAAAAGTTGCCAGTTTCTCTCCACATTATTTAGAGCATCTTTTTATAACATCAAGTTTATGTTTTCAAAGCATAATTATTCCACTAATAATTGATGAGGAATAGGTTGTTTCCTCTTTTCTATGTTTGTTTTATTTCCTTGAAATAGGCATGTGGCCTCTCTGTAGAAGGATGACAGTGACTTTCACGTGTTTTGCTCATTATAATCTCATAATCTATTAGTCATGTTTCCTCACATGAGAGACAGCAGTATGTGATTTTAGGTACTGAGGTTGGGATTGTCCCTAAGGTCTCCCATATTGATAACTATTCTACAGTTTTTTTATGGGTTATGGACATGATTGTTATCATGATGCTTAAGAAATCATATGTACTACTCTTCTTTACCATGCTGTCTTACTTTTTGGACTTCCTAATACTTCAGGAATACTTCATAGACTGAGTCTAAAATTAGTTCCAAACCTTAATTTCCAAAAATTTCTCTTTTCAGGCACCTGTCACATATGATACCGTGATGCAGATGGAATGCCTGGACGTGGTGGTTAATGAAACTCTCAGATTATTTCCAATTGCTCCAAGACTTCAGAGGGCCTGTACGAAAGATATTAAAATCAATGGAGTGTTTATTCCTAAGGGGACAGCTGTGACGGTACCAATCTTTGCTCTTCATCGAGACCCAAAGTACTGGCTAAAGCCTGAAGAGTTCTGCCCTGAAAGGTACAGGAAACCTGGAAAGAGAATCACCTTGAGCCTGGCTGGTCCAAGCATATTCTGCTATCTTTTAGTATAGGTGACATACAAATGACTTTGTAATAATTTCCATGTATATCTTTTTAGTTTGAGCAGTTTTCATGTGACAAAACTGGTACTTTCTTCCAAAATGACATCAATGTGGGATGAGAAAAAGGATGATATATCCGTCCACTACCCCAAATCCTTTAAATAATCATGTGTCATATGATTATGTTCTTATAAACGTAGTTCTGTGATTACATGAATTTTTGGAAAAACTAGAGTATATTATATTTATTTAATTTACTGTTTGTTTATTTTTTATAAAGAGAGAAGGACAGTGTGAGAGAGAGAAAGACAGAATCAATTTTTATTGAGTTTTTTCACCTGGCTTTCTTTGCTCTGACACTCAGTTGTGTATGTGGTTGTGGAGTTTGAACCTGCGTACCTGCATGCTGGGAAGTGCTGTAACTACTGAGCCACTGCTTCAGCCCCTATTTACTGTTTATTTAACAGTAAGCTATTGTATCTCCACTGTCAATAGTATATACATTAAACCCTCTGTATGTATAGTTTTTACATTTATAATATCAGCCAACTGAATACTATAAACATTTTTCTTGTCATTTTCCCCTGAAGTGTATTATATAATTAGTATTTATGTGGTATTGCATTTTATTAGTTATACATAATCTAGGGATGATTTAAATTGCATTTCTGGATAGCTTACATTTATGCAAATATTCACTCATCATTTTTGAAGGAGATTTAATCACCCAGAATTTTTGTTGTATCTGGATGCTGAAACTTATCATCCTCAGATATGCACTCATGACGGTTTTTTTTGGTGTGTGTGTATGTTTTTAGACTTTATAGTATGATTTTATGCATGTGCAATCACTGACATAACTTCTAATTTTATGTGTTCATTATATTCCTTACATTTTTCTCATGTGTGCTGTTTCCTTTATTGTCTAAATTTACCTGTAGCTGTATTAAGTATCGATGTTGGTTCCTCCAGTGTGATGTGAAGCTAAGACCTGAGACTCCTTCTCCTGGGAGGTTAAGGCAGTCTCACTGAGGTCACGGGAGAGCTCAGATCCTCCTGGTCCTGTCTCTGGCTGCTGTCCAGGGCCAGCTCCCTTGCACTCTATAGTAGTGTCTCCTCTAATATCAAGTGCTCTACTCTCCAGGCGACTGAGAATTCATCCTTGGAGTTGTCCCAATTCTATTTTTCAGGGTATTGGGAGCCAAGGTCTGGCATCAGACACAGATTGCACTCTGGAAAGAGTGTATAATTTACCTTCAATAGTTGTTAAATAGGGAATGAAATTTAAAGGGCACTGTTCTGATTGCCCAGCAATCTGGGTCCAGAATTGAATTAGTCCCTACTTCTGGTAGCAGGGACTTTGATATGTTGGCCATGGTGCCCTTTGTGCTACCAAGGAATCCACACTTGTTTTTGCTGGAAGATTCAGCCAGGGTGGAACTTTGTTTTCTGGACCAGAGGGCTTCCGATTTTCTTTTAAGCTCAGCACTTCCACCTCCTATAGCTTCATGAGCATAAACTGAGACCACTCACTGTAATTGTATTTGATTTATTCAATCATAACATAGATAACTGTTTACACAGGAGCATGCAGGGAGAAATCCAACTGTTAATAGATTACTGTTATACCAAAAGTTCAACATATAAAAAGCGTTAAGCACAACAAGGTATTAAATGTGAAGAAAACATGGGTCTAGCTTTCCAGGATTGCACCCTCATGGAAGAGATAGACAAAGAAGTCAGTGAGGATCATACAGTTCAGTAACACCATATACATTTCCAAATCTTTTGTATAATGGTCTTGAGGAGTGGTGGTGGGGAGTAAAAAGGAATTAAGAGGTGTAGGTGAAAAAGAAAGGGGTTAGTATGATGTGGAAGAACATGAAAAGAAATGAAAGAAGGAAGGCAAAAGGAAGGAATAAAGACAAATAAATCTGGAAATGGGGAAAGAAAAATAACTTAAATAGTGTTCAGTATGTTTTCCTCCTTCCTTAATGAACAAATGAACAACAGAAGTGTGAGTTGAGGCAGCAGCCTTATTTTCTTTCACTTAGTGTCAGGTCCTATGTTTCCTTCTAGGAACACACCACCACCGTGTATGAAAATTTAGTATTTATGGATGAATTTCCTTTTAAATAGCATTCATCTCAACTCAACAAGTCTGAGAAATCCCAAAGGCTAAGGGAGCAGGGAAGTGGAACAGCTTCATAGCTGACAATTCTCATATCAAAACTATGACTGGATTTTTATGACCAGCTCACAAAAGCATCCTTTGTAGCACTGCTTGGGGTGTCTAAAGGGCAATCTGAAGCAAGTGACTGTTGTGGCCTTAATGTTTCACTGATTTGTTGTCATCTATTGTGTAACCAGGTTCAGTAAGAAGAACAAGGATAGCATCAATCCTTACATATACATGCCCTTTGGAAATGGACCGAGAAATTGCATTGGTATGAGGTTTGCTCTCATGAACCTGAAACTTGCTCTTGTCAAATTACTTCAGAACTTCTCATTCCAGCTTTGTAAGGAAACACAGGTTGGTAGATTTTCACCTAAGTAATGTTTTATTTGAAGATCTTTTCCCCCAACAGATGTGCCTATTTGTAGAATAATATATGTTCATTCATTATTTAATTCTTAGATCAATAGGCAAAAGGAGGGGGCTGGAGTGGTGGCTCAGAGGTTACAGCCCTTGCCCAGCATGCACAAGTACATGGGTTCAGACCCCAGCACCCATGTACACAACTAAGTGTCAGAGCAATGAAAGCCATGTGTAAAACTCAATAAAAATTGATTCTCTCTCTCTCTCTCTCTCACACTGTCTTTCTCTCTTAAAAAAGGCAAAAGAGTTTTTGAAATTTTAGGGTCCTTTAGTTTTGGAGCTCTAAATATGTGACTTTATAAAGATCAGAGAACAGAGGACATATAGATTCAATGCAGATTAGCATGGCATGTTTATGTGTGGACTCTGAAAGTGAGTACACTGTAAATTTAGGATCCAGTCACCTTAATATGAGCTGTGTTTTGGACAAATAGGTATTGTGATCACAGCGTCATGATTTTTTGTGTGAAGCTCTCCTCATCAGAGCTTGGCCTCTCCATTGACATTGATTTGTTTCAAGGCTTGCACATTTAATATGCAACTCTTCCTTCTCAGTATGCTCTCTGCTTTGGACGGGGGGGGGGTGGATAGAAATGGTTTTGATCTTACGTGTGACTTCAGAGCCACTGTGACTGATATAAAGAGGACTTCTGTCATACTAACAAAGGGGCAGAAACTTTCTGCAAGTTGCTAGTCTTTTCCAAGCTGGCACTCTTCAATTTCAACCACCATTTGCTTCTTTTCTCTCTATTGAGATCAAAGGTTACCATTGGAGATTCCCCCAAATTGAGGTAGTGATTCTGGAAATAGGAAAAATATTTAGTTAAAACAGTGAAGGACTCAAATGCTCCCCATTTTTGCTGTACTAGAAGCCAAGAAGAGGTACCTGAAGATAATAGCAAAGCATAATGTTTCTTGAAGGCCGCTTCCCACCGTTAAACAGAATAACTGTAGAGGTGGCCAGTCTCTTTAGAACTTGAGGAGTGCTCATGTAGTTGAAGTGTATAATACCTTGTCAGAGTTCTCTGCTAAGTTCCTGCAGACACAAAATTAGCTTTCTACAGTTGTCTAATAGCTTGCCTCAATGTCTCAGAACATTTTTTAAATTTTTAATTCATAAATTTATTTGTTGAACAATCAAACAAGCTTCTAATGAAATAATATAATATATATATATATAAATTCTGAAAATTAGGTTTACCTCCAAGAGCCCCCCCAGTTATCCACCCTTATCCCCACCCCCCTCTTTCCCAATACATCTCTACAAATGCCTTAGGTTGTATGACATTACATGTCAGAATCTTACTTACAATTTTATTATTAAAGTAATAAGTTGATATCATTTTGTCTCAGGACTAGAACAAAATGAATGTTAATGAAATAGTAATTTCCCTATCCAGTCATGACACACCTTAGATAACTAGTGGAAGGATTTCAAGATGCATGATATTAAAAGTATTTTTTATGTTTGTAAAGCATTATTGTCCTTAATGTATCTTTTATACTTTGCTGCTGTGGTTGCTGAAACTTCATTCATTCCATATCCATGCACTTATTTATATGTTGCAGGTTCCTCTGAAATTGAGCAGAAATCCACTTCTTCAACCTGAGAAGCCCATTGTTTTGAAGGTTGTGTGCAGAGATGGCAGCATAAATGGAGCCTGAACTTCTATAATGACTTCTGCATTGTTGTCTTTGGGGGCTGGGACTTAGAGCATCAGACAACAATTCATTTCATGAAGAAAACTGATGAATGAATATGGAATCCTTCTTCCTTAACTGATTAATGAACAGAGATGCTGGACCTTCATTGAGCTTGCTCAGTGTCTATACTATGATAGGATATCTATACTGTGATAGGAAGGAAGTGACTGTCTCAGGTTCAGATTGTAGTCTCAGCATCTCTGGTTCTCATGGGTCTTGCTCTATCCACTTGCAGTTTATTTCTGGAAGCTTCTCTTGAGCTCTAATCAGAGAATAATCACTTATTACCAAATTTGACAACAAATTGTAGTGAAAATGATGACTATTATGGTGATTTTAGTAGTGACATTGATCCGCCATGTGTTCTTTGAAATATGTTGTGATAAATTTTATAATGAGAAAGTCATAAACATCTCGCAAAAGTTAATATGATGCCTTCTTGCCCATTTAGAGAGATCTATAGTAGGGAATCAGTGAGAGTCAGTAATAATTGTTTTTATTCATCATAGTCATTGAATTCATAGAACCTTTTCAGAAATCCAACTTGAATTTTAAGATAGGTGGAGTTAATCCACTGTGATTTTTCCCATTGCTGGGTAAATGTATTCACAATGTCATTCTGCCATTTTTTTGAAGCACATAATATGCAACACTTTACTGAGTCCTGTTCTGTTATATCACTAGTTAGACTTAATGCTCCCTCCCACCTTCTTTGATGATTTCAAAAGGCAAGAATGTATTTGTAGTCCATCTTCAACTCCTACCTTTTCAACAGAATGTACTTTGAATAAAAAATGATTGATAGTCAATTGTTTCTGCTGCAGTGCTTCTCAGATTTAACTGGTATCTAAAGCTGCACAGGATTTTCCATCTTATTTCTTGACACTTCTCTTATTTCTGTTTATTTCCCTGTCATTTCCTGAATAATTTGATCTTAATACCATTAGATGGGACCCAATAAGGTGAGGTCACAAATTGTCATTGAGGAGGGAGGAATGGTGGCTTCAAATAACATATCGAGTGCAACTGGGAACATGTCCACAGGAGGGGAAAGTGTGGGACCCTTTTTCAGATTTCCTGTACCTTTCAGGGCAGATCTTCTCAGGCTCTCACCAGGACTTTGGGTCTCAATGAAGAGCATAGCTTGGTATTGCCACAATTGTTGCCTTAGGAATGAATACTCCATTGATTTCAATATCTTTCTTCCAGGTACTCTCAGTTATCACTCCAATTTGTGATGATCTGAGAGTTTGATTCACCACCATGTCCAAGTATTCCATCTGTACTAGGGTATCATAGGTGGCAGGAGCACGAAGAGAAAGAGAGATGTTTGGAAATTAAGGTTTGGAACTCATTATAAAATCAGTCTACACAGTATTATTGATATTACGAAGTCACAGTAACAGAGTTGGTATGAAATATGCACAGGTTTTTGAAATAAAATAAATTTTATGCAACCCCTTAGGTTGTAGGGAAGTTATAGCAACAAATTTTGAGACTACATAATGTACCAGTAAGCACAGAAACACAGATCAAGCCCACATATGTAGGTGGTCATGAAGATTTATATATCTCACATTGACTGAGAGAAAAAACTGACTCTGAAAATCTACCATGGGAATTACATGAAATATCTTAAACTTGTAATAACATTTCAAAACAATCTCTACTCATTACAAGTTGAAAAAAATCATCTACTTCTTTTTGTTCCCACTTCCTGTTCTTTTTAGATGTATATGATAGTACAATAAATGATAACATAAATAAGTCATAAATATAAAAGCATGGAGTATAACTTGTACCAAGTCAGTCCCCAGTATTTCCCTTTTGAAATTCTGTTCTCATCCCTCCACTATACTGATTTTTCTGTTATTATTTTTTAATTTATTTTTTATTCATTTGATATAGTCATATATTGGATAAATTTGTTACATATTTATACACAGATGGATATTGACAAATCAAGTTAAGGCTGATCCTAGTCCAGGATCTCCCCCTTTCGAACACTCCCCACTTCCTTGTCTCCTCTGCTTTACACCCATGTTATACATAGAACTAAGCATATACATGTGTATTATTTTTTTTTAATTTTCTGTTCTTCTCTGCCCACATTTGTATAGTTGGGCTTCTCATGGGAGATTAGAGTTTTCAGTTGCTTTGATATCCTGCCTAATCCCTTCCTCCTCTCTCTGCCTCCTTTCCTTCTCCCCCCAGCTTCATAATTATGAATCCCCCTGTTTATGTAAAAATTCACCTATGTTGAGATTATTGTTTGAGCTTAGCTAACTTTCAATCTGTGTTAGATTTTACTCTAGCTGTGAGAGAAAACACAGCCTGTAATTTTCTAAGTTTGGGACATTTCACTCAGCATAATTTTTTCCATCTCCATATATTTGACTGCAAATGCCATGATATTGTTCTTTCTAATAGCAGAGTAGAACTCTATTGTATATATATGCCACAGTTTTTGAAATCACTCATCCAGCGAGGGGCATCTGTGTTGGTTCCATAGTTTAGCTATCATAAATTGAGCTGCAATAAACATTGATGTAGCTGTGTCTCTGTAATATGCCAATTCTAGTTCTTTTGGGAAAATACCCAAGAGTGGGATAACTGGATCATAAATTGGTTCCAACTCTAGGTTTTGAGGGGTCTTCAGACTACTTTCCAGCAAGGCTGTACAAGTTTGCAGTCCCACCAATAGTGTGTTAGTTTTCCTTTATCTCCATACCCCTCCAGCATCTGTGATTGTTCGTATTCTGCATTTTACCACTCTGACAGGAGTGAGGTAGAATCTAAGTGAAGTTTTGACCTGCATTTCTCTGATTGCTAGTGATGTAGACTATGGCAACAGCAAGTAAAGATAGCTTGACTTCTTTTTCTATTCGAATTCCTTTGATTTCCTTCTCTTTTCTGATAGCTCTGACTGGGATTTCAAGGATAAAATTGAATAAGAGTGGTAAGAGTGGACAGCCTTGTCATGTTGCTTAACTCAGTGGGAATGCTTTTAGTCTTTCTCCATTAAGTATATTGTTGGCTATGGGTTTGTCATAAATGGCTTTAACAAAATTAAAGTATCTTCCTTTGATTCCTATCTTCTCCAGAATTTTGAACATAAATAGATGTTGAATTTTATTGCAGGCCTTTCCTGCATCAATTGAGATGATCACATAATTTTTATCTTTAATTCTTTTTAAGCGATGTAATACATTTATTGATTTGCATATGTTGAACCAGCCTTGCACTCCTGGAATGAAGCCCAATTGTTTTATCTTTTTGATGTGTTTTTGGATGCAGTTTGTTAGGATTTCATTAAGGATTCTTGTGTCTATGTTCATCAGGGAAATTGGTCTGTAGTATTCTTTTCTTGATGTCTCTTTGTTGGTTTATGGTATCAGGGTTATATTTGCTCCATACAGTGTATTTTGGAGGCTTCTTACCCTTTGAATTTCATTGAATAGCTTACAAGGAAGTGTTGCTTATTCTTTTGTAAAATTCTGGTAGAACTCTGCTGAGAATCCATCAGGTCCTGTGTTTTTCTCTTGTTGGAAAGCCTTTGCTGTTTCAATTTCACTACCTGAGATTAGTTGGCTTAGATTTTTCTTTTTTTCTTTTATGTGTGTGTGTGTGTGTGTGAGAGAGAGAGAGAGAGAGAAAGAGATAGAGAGAGAGAGAGAGAAAGAGAATTACTTTTTATAATTTAGTTTTTAATGTGACCTCCATTGCTCTGACAGTTTGTTGTGTACATGGTGCTGTGGTTTGAACCTACATGTTCGCACATGCCAGGCAAGTGCCACAACCGCTGATCCACTGCTCCAGCCCCGGGTTTAGATTTTCAGCGTCCTCCTGTGTTAATGTGGGAATGTCGTATGTGACTAGATATTTTTCTATTTCTTCCAGATTATCAAACTTGGAAGACTGTATATTTTCAAAATAAATTCTGATAATTCTCTGGATTTTGGTTGAATCAGTGGTGATATCTCCATTTTTGTCTTTGATTTGGTTGACTTGCATCACTTCATTCTTCATTTTGGTGATGTGGGCTAGGGGTCTGTCATTCTTATTTCTTTTTTCAAAGTACCTATTCTTTGTTTAGTTGATAACTTTGTATTTTTTCTCAATTTTGTTGATTTCAGTGGTGATCTTAATTATTTCCTGTCTTCTGTTGTGTTTGGGATTGGATTGTTAATGTTTTTGTAGGGATTTGAGTTGGAGTATAAGTCTATTTACTTGGGCTCTTGATTTTTGATTAAAACACTCAATGCTGTTAATGTACCTCTTCTGAATGCTTCTGTAATATCCTGGAGATTTCAATGTTATTTCTTCATTCTCATTCATTTCTTGATTTCTGTTCTCATTTCTCTTGATCCATTCTTCATTTAAGAGGGTTTTATTCAATATTCAAGTGTTTGTGTATTTTCTGTTGTTTTTCTTGCTGTTAATTACTAAGATCATACCATTGTGGTCTGACAGGAAGCATGAGATTATATTAACATTTTTGCAATTCCTAAGAGTTACTTTGTGGACTAGGATGTGATCTATTTTGAAGAAGGATCCATGTACTGCTGGGAAGAAGGTAAACTCAGCTGATTTTGGATAGAATATTCTGTAAATATCTGTTAAGTCCAATTCTTTGATAGAGTTGCATAAGGTAGAGATATCTTTATTCATTTTTTGCTTTGATAATATTTTGTTGATAGTGGTATATTAAAGTCTCCCAGTATTATTGCATTGTAATTGATAAAAGATTTACTGTCCTTAAGTACTTTTTCCATGTATTTGTGAGGGTTGTAATTGGGGTCAGAAATGTTAACTATAGTTATGTCTTCTTGATGCATTTTTCCTTTTACTGTGATGTGGTGACCTTAATCCTTTGAAATTTTTGATCAAAATTAACTTTTGTCAAATATAAGGATTGCAACAGTGGCTTGGATTCTTGGGCCAAAAGCCTGGTAGGCTTTTTGCTAACCTTTCATCTCCAATCTGTGTCTATTTTTGGCTGTAAGGTTTGTCTTCTCTAAGCAGCATATTGTTTGTTGGATTTTGTTTTCTGATCCAGTCTGTTAATATGTTTCGTTGATTGAGTCGTTGAGTCCATTCACATGCAGTGTTAGAATAGATACTTGATTCTGGGTGCCTAGCATTTTGACCATTGCTGTATTTGGCACCATCTTGGATATATTTTAGTGAGTTATGTTATCATTGACTTTCTTCTGCTATGGGCTTCAGAGTTCTTAGCTTGTACCTCTGTGTGAAGTTTGTCTTTGAGGATTCTCTGAAAGAGTTGGTTTAGTGTTCACGTATCTTGCTAGTTTGAACTTATCATGGAAGTGCTTTATTTCCCTATCAAACTTAAAGCTGAGTGTCGGAGGGTATGTTATCTTTACTAAAAATTATTTTCTTTCAATATTTGAAAAATACCATTCCATGCTTTCCTGGGCTTTATTGTCTGAAGCAAACATTCCATAGTAATCCTTATTGGTCTGCCTCTGAATGTGACTTGGTGTTTTTCCCTTTTGGCTTTTAAAATTCTTTCCTTGATTTCTCTGTTATTTATATGATATGTCTTGGTGAGCATCTTAATTGTTTAGATCAGTTTGGTGTCCTATAGATCCCTTGAATTTGAATGTCTGGATCAGTTCAGATATGGGGAAAATTTTCTTTAGCAATCTCATTGAGAAGATTTTCTTTTTATTGAGAAATTTATTTATTGAACAATCACACAAGTTTTTAACAAAATAACACAAAATGTACATAGATTCTGAAGATTAGATTTACCCCAGGTGTACCCCCTCAATTACCCACCCTTATCCCTACCCTCCCCTTCCCAAAACATCTCTAAAACTGTATTAAGTTGTATGACATTACACCTTATCCAGATTTAACACATGATAATAGACCTCTTTTCTCAATGGCTAGGGTCTAGTTCCAGCCTCCACAGATGAGTGAAGATATTCGACCCTTGGTTGTCTGGGTTATGCTGATTTCACTCAGAATAATTTCTTCAATAACCATCCATTTACCTTCAAAGGCTGCAATATCATTGTTTCTAATTACTGTGTAAAATTCCTTGGTATATATGTACCACGGTTTTTTTGATTCATTCATCCGCTGAGGGACATCTGGTTTGTTTCCATAATTTAGCTATTGTAAATTGAGCTGATATGAATATAGATATTGCTGTGTCAATATAATGTCCTGATTCTAAATCCCTTGGAAAGATACCCAGGAGTAGAATAGCAGGGTCGTATGGTGGACTCATCCCTAATTTTTTGAGGATTCTCCACACTGTTTTCCAGAGGGGCTGTACAAGTCTGCAGTTCCACCAAAGGTGTGCTAATGTGACTATCTCTCCACAATCCTTTCAGCATCTATTATTGTTTATTTTCTTCATTTTTGCCATTCTGACTGGCATAAGGTGACATCTTAATGTAGTTTTCATTTGCATTTATCTGATTACTAGAGATTTACAGCACTTTCTCATGTATTCATTGGCTTGATCCATGTCCTCTATTGAGAAGTTTCTATTTAGCTCTTTGGCCCATTTATTAATTGGGCTGTTAGTGTTTTTGTAGTTGAGATTTTTGAGGATTTTGTAGATTCTAGATATGAGGCCCTTGTCTGAGGAATCATAGCCCATGATTCCCTCCATTTCCGTAGGAAATATCTTGACTCTCTTGTTTGTTTCCTTGGCAGTACAAAAGCTTTTTAGCTTTATGGCATCCCATTCACTGATTTTTGACTTTACTTCCTTCACTTTAGGAGACTGTTGAGAAACTCTTTGCCCACTCCTAAATGCTGAAATGTTGGACCTAATTTGTCTTCCATCAGTTGCAAGTAGCTGGTTTAATTCCTAGCTCCTTGACCCATTTTGATTTGATTCTTGTGCAAGGGGAAAGATATGGGTCTAATTCAACTTTCTGCAAGTAGCTGTCCAGTTTGAACAGCAAAATTTGTTGAAGAGCTTGTCTCTCCTCCATTTTATATTTTGTCCCCCTTTGTCAAAAATCAGATGTTTAAAGATTTGAGGGTTTGTTTCTGGGTCTTCTATTCTATTCCGTTGGTTCTCTTTCCTATCTTGATACCAGTACCACGCTGTCTTTGATACTATAGCTCTATAGTACAGTTTTAACTCTGGTTAGGCAAAACCGCCTGCTTCATCTTTCTTATTAGTAGTGTTTTGGCAATTCTAGGTTTCTTATTGCTCCAATGAACTTGAGAATTGCTTTTTCTATGCCTGTAAAGAACAACATAGGTATCTTTATAGGGATAGCATTAAGTTTATGTAAAGTTTTCGGTAGAATGGCCATTTTTATTATATTAATTCTGACTAACCAAGAGCATGGGACATCTTTCCATCTTCTTAGGTCCTCTTGTATTTCATTCTTCAATGACTAATAATTTTTGTTGAAGAGATCTTTGATTTCCCTTGTAAGGTTAATTCCCAAGTATTTTATTTTTTTTGAAGATATTTTGAAAGGGACTGATTTCCTGACTTTTTCTTCAGTCCTATTATTATTAGCATATAGGAAAGCTATTGATTTTTTTGTGTTGATCTTGTATTCTGCCACTTTGCTAAATCTATTTATGAGTTCAAGCAGTTTAATGATGGAATTTTTTGGATCTTCCAGATACAGGATCATGTCATCCACAAAAAGAGAGAGTTTGACTTCCTCTCTTCCTGCTTTTATCCCTTTGATTTCTTTCTCTTGCCTAATTTTTCCAGCTAGGTCTCAAGAACAATATTGAATAAAAGTGGTGAGAGCGGACAGCCTTGTCTTGTTCCCCATTTTAGTGGAAATGCTTTCAATTTTTTTCTGTTTAGTATAATACTAGCTGAGGGTTTAGCATATATAGCCTTAACAAAGTTCAGAAATGGTCCTTTGAACCCCATCTTCTCTAGAGTTTTGAACATAAAAGGGTGCTGGATTTTATCAAAGGCCTTTTCTGCATCCATTGAGATGATGATATGGTTTTTGTCCTTGATTCTGTTTAAGTGGTGGATTACGTTAATTGTTTTCTGTACATTGAACCAGCCCTGCATTCCTCGGATGAAGCCCACTTGATCATGATGGATTATTTTCTTGATAAGTTTTTGAATAGCTTTTGCTAGTACTTTATTAAGGATTTTTGCATCCAAGTTCATAAGGGATATTGGTCTGTAGCTTTCTTTTCTTGATGTATCCTTGTCAGGTTTTGGTATCAGAGTTATGGTTGCTTCATAAAAAGTGGATGGGAGCATGCCCTGCTTTTCAACTTCTTGGAATAACTTAATAAGGAGAGATGTTAATTCCTCCTCAAAAGTGTGGTAAAAATCAGCAGAGAAGTCATCCTATCCTGGGCTTTTCTTCTTTGGTAGACTTTTAACTGCAATCTGGATTTCAGGGCCTGTGATTGGGCTGTTTAGGAATTCAATATCCTCCTGATTCAATTTAGGGATGTTGTATGTGTCAAGAAATTCATCCATTTCTTCCAAGTTATCAAATTTGGAGGAGTATAGGTTTTCAAAATATGATCTTATAATTTGTTGAATTTCTATGGGGTCAGTGGTAATCATTCCCTTTTCATTGGAAATTTTATTGATTTGTTTCATTTCTCTCTTTCTTATGGTTAGATTCGCTAGGGGCCTATCTTGTTTATTTTTTCAAAGTACCAGTTCTTTGTTTCATCAATTCTTTTTATTCTTTTTTTGTTTTCAATTTCATTGATTTCAGCTCTGATCTCTTTTTTTACATGTTTTATTGGTGCATTAATGTTACACATAATGACAGGATTTGTTGTTACATATTTATACATGCACACAAAATAAAATATAATTTAGCAAATATCCCACCTAAGCACTCCCCCTTCCCACCTTCTGTCCTTTGGTCTCTTTCCTTACATCTGTTGAGGTTCTTAAAATTTTTTGATTATTTTATTGTTCCCATTTTGATAAATGGTGTGGAAATTACTTAGTACCCTAGACGTGTCAAATACACATTTAAAAAAAATTTTTTTTGAACAACCATACAAATTTTTAACAAAATAATACAAAATGTGTATAGATTCTGGATATTACAATTACCCCCAGGATTGCCCCCCCAATTACCCACCCTTATCCCTCCCTTCCCCTTCCTACAATATCTCTAAAAAAGGATTATGTTGTATAGCATTACAACTTATCTGAATTTAACACATGATAATAGACCAACTTTCTCACTGTCCAGGGTCTAGTCCCCACCTCCACAAATGAGTGGAGACAATCAACCCTTAGTTCTCTGAATTAAGCTGATTTTACTCAGCATGATCTCTTCCATAGCCTTCCATTTACCTTCAAAGGCTGCAATATCATTGTTTCAAATTGCTGTGTAAAATTCCATGGTATAAATGTACCACAGTTTTTGGATCCATTCATCCAGTGAGGGACATCTGCGTTGTTTCCATAGCCTAGCAATAGTAAATTGAGCTGCTATGAACATAGATATGCTTTGTCACTATAATGTGCTGATTCTAAGTCCCCTGGAAAAATACCCAGGCGTGTAATAGCAGGGTCATATGGTGGACTCATCCCTAGTTTTTTGAGGATTCTCCACACTGTTTTCCAGAGGGGCTGTACCAGTCTGCAGCTCCACCAACAGTGTGTTAGCGTTCCTGTCTCTCCACAGCCCCTCCAGCATCTATTATTGTTTATTTTCTCCATCTTTGCCATTCTGACTGGAATAAGGTGATATCTTAATGTGGTTTTCATTTGCATTTCTCTGATTACTAGAGATTTAGAGCACTTTCTCATGTATTCATTGGCTTGATCCATGTCCTCTGTTGAGAAGTTTCTATTTAGCTCTTTGGCCCATTTATTTATTAAGCTGTTAGTGTTTTTGTAGTTGAGATTTTTGAGGATTTTGTAGATTCTGGATATGAGACCCTTGATAGCCCATGATACTCTCCATTTCCATAGGAAACCTCTTGACTCTTTTGATTGTTTCCTTGGCAGTACAAAAGCTTTTTAGCTTTATGGCATCCCATTCACTGATATTTTACTTTACTTCCTTCACTTTAGGAGACATGTTGAGAAAGTCTTTGCCTACTCCCAAATGTTCAGGTGTTGGACCTAATTTGTCTTCTATCAGTTGCAACATAGCTGGTTTAATACCAAGCTCCTTGATCCATTTTGATTTGATTCTTGTGCAAGGGGAAAGATATGGGTCTAATTTCAACTTTCTGCA
>PVKS010021122.1:0-35720 GCA_004027875.1 Aplodontia rufa | reverse complement strand
GAGAGAGACAGAGAAAGGGAGAAACAACTTTATTTTAGTTTTTCACATGGCCTTAGTTGCTCTAATACTTAGTTGTATACGTGGTGCTGGGGTTTGAACCCGGGTCCTCGCACTTGCTAGGCAAGCGCTGAAACCGCTGAGCCACCGCTCCAGCCCCAAGAAGTGCTCTGGCCTGGGAGGCCAGGTGAAAGGAGAAAACACGGTGCAGGCCCCTGTCTCGTCCTGGGAGGGGGCCGCCTTAGGACCCCAGCCTCAAGGGAAAGTTTCCCACTGCCAGAACACCAGAGCAGCTCCCAAAGGGAAAGTGTGGCGAGGGAAATGGGAGGGACTGAGGAAATCCCTAAGGCATGGTGAATGTGGAAGATCACCAGAAATCACTCCTGTGAGGCCCACAGCAAGCCCCTCCTCACTGCTTCAAAATCCACCCTCTTGGGCCCTTCTCAGAAAAATCACACTCTATGGAACTCCCGTTTTAATCAGAAAACTCGCCCCTTGGTCCCCGCCCCACGCCCCCTCTATAGCTACCCCAGGCTGTAAGCCGCAGGGGCTCCCCAACTCCACTGGGCCCCTCCGCAGGGTTCCCCTGAATGAACCTGCCTTACTGTTGGGCCTCCCCTCTCTGTCTGTTGCATCCACCTCTTTCCTTACTGCGGTGCACCACAGCCAGGGCCACCAGGAAGAGAGGGCAAGTGAGAGAGGAGCTCCTTGGTGGCTCCTCACACCTTGGCTTTTGCTGCACAGGCCTGGCAACTCCTCCTTCTGCTGGGCTCCAGAGAGCAAGCACTTGGTCACCCTGAGGCAGCTGGGGACTGTGGTGGGAGAGAGTGGTAAAGCTAGCAGCCCCAACCCAGCCTCATCCCCTACAGCCCCTGGCCCATCGAGGCTTCATCCAGACACCCTCTTCCCCGCCACTTCAAAACGGTCAGATGGCATCCACACAAACACCAGGTACAAGTTGTGGACAGCGCCCAGAAAGGTGGGTGCTTCAGCCAGGAGCGCTGTGGGTGGTGTGCAAATCAGTGTGTGAGTGGTTTGTGAGCCTCTCCCTGCAACCCCGAGGCTGTGAGGTGTCCCCGGGACTCAGGCGTGACAGTGCAGGAAGGCTTGGAGGTGAGGGGCCTGGGCCATGAGAGCCCTCACCCAGTCAGTGAGCTGATCCCCTGATGGGATAACTGGGGGCAACCGAAGGTGGGCGGGTGTGGCTGGAGGAGGTGGGCCCCGGGGGTGTCTATGGAGTTTCGATTTTGTCCCTGAGGAACGGAGGTCTCTCCCTGCTTCCTGGTGTGGTGTCCTGAGCCCCTCTCGTCCCCGCACCCTTCCATCTGCTGTCCTGCCTCACCCCGAGCCCCAGGAAAGGAGCTGGCCTGCTGTGGACTAATACCTCTGGAACCGGGAGCCCCGGAATAAACGTTCCCTCTAATTGTTCTCATCAGGACTTTCAGCCACAGCCCTGAAAAGGCTGACTGACTACAACGTGCCAGCTGGGAGGTTCCGAGATGGCTTTAGGAAGCGACAGTGGTGGAAATTCGAATTACCTTTTACTCGTTGAAGCATGCAGAATGGATTTCTCTCCATTATGGACTTGAAAGTTTTCAAGCCAGTCATGTTTTTTTGTTGTTGTTCATTTTTGTGTTTTAATTAGATAATACAGCTATTGGGACACCGTGGCACACGCCTGTCATCCCAGTGATTCAGGAGGCTGAGGCAGGAGGATGGCAAATTCCAGCCCAGTCTCAGTAACTTAGTGAGGCCCTGGGTCCAATCCCCATTGGGAGAGAGAGGGACTGTGCTGGTTTATTTGCCCCTCTCCCAGCCAAGTGCTTCCCATGGTGTTGGCTTTTTCAACTCGGACTTCTCCTAACACCATGGGAAGAACATAAAGCACCCTAAAGAAGCACCGCTTTTTCTTAGTGTCCTGCTGAGAGCCCTCAGGTTCCGGTCCTTCCAGCACACAGAGACACTCAGCAGAGGCACGTCCTCTGGCTCTCCTCCAAATCCCCTCTTCCCCTCTTTTGCTGATTCACAGAGAATGTCCTGAAAAGTGGCTCCTCCTTCCCACCAGCAGGACCTCAGTCCTGGGCCCCTCACCCACTCCCCCATTCTTCTTAGCTGCAGGACTGGAGCCTGGCCTCCAACCCAGAGGCCCCAGCCCATCGCTGGCCTCTGCCTCCCATATCTTCAGCCGCTTTTCAGAGGGCCCTGTTCCTCAGCATTCAATCACACTAAACTCACTCCCAGCTTTAAAAGAAATTATTCTTCTATCCCAGTCACTCTCAGCTCTGGCTGCTCATTAGGGTTGTCTAGGGACAGATTAAACATTTTATAGTGCCCAGGCTGTACCTTATAACAAGTCAGAATTGCCATGGTTGGGACCCAGATGCTGAAAAAGATTCAACGCTCCCTGGGCGATTCCAGGCACAGCCAGGACTAAGAAACTGATCTGAACTAATATCCTTCCAGCTTCCAGCATGGTCCTCCTTCACTGTCAAACCCCACTGGCTGACACCTTCTCCAGGGGGTCCAGCTCCTGTGCCCTCCACTCACACCACAGCACAGTCAGGGAGAAGTTTTCATTATGTCCCTCTCTTGAGTCACTACCAGCTTTGACTGGGCAGTGTTGACCCTGTTGGCCACGCTGGCCTTCTGGAAGCGGTCTCTGGCCACGCTGCTCTGCCCTGGCCCTCTTTTCCCCAGGCATCCCCTCCTCTGGATCCGTCCTCACCCTCTGTCCATGCTCTCCTTGGGCAATCTCCTCCGCCCTCTTGGTTCTTATGGCTGATGGATCGCTAACGCCTCCCCAAGAGGCACCTTTCAGTTTTCCGGGCCTCCTGTCTCCAGCTGCCTGCTGAGGAGCTCCTCTGGACATCAGAGTGACCCGGTCAAGCTCCATGCTGAGACTCCTGCTGCAATTCATGTCCAGTTGCCCAAGGCAAGTGGCCAGGCGTCACTAGTTCACTCAAGCTCCTTTGTGTGGAAAAGGCCAGCTCTGAACCTGGAAGACCTCAGACCTAAATGTGGTCTAAAATTCTGAGGTTTTTTTGTTTTTGTTTTTGTTTTTTCTTTTTTACCAGGGATTAAACCCAGGTCTCAATAACTTGCTTAGAGATTCCCTAAATTGCTGAGACTGGTTTTGAACTTGCTATCCTCTTGCCTCAACATCCTGAGCTGCTGGGATTTTAATTCTGTAAGTTAGTCTGAAATAAAGGATCTTAATGAAAAGGCCTCATAACACCTGTTGCAAATCTCTATTTATAGACACCAAGAGCACATTAAATATTTGAAAATGTGTTCTAACTTGGTATATAGTACTTATCCTTATTTCTTTATGTACTTTTTAAAGAGAGAGAAAGAAAATCAATGTTATTTAGTTTTTCATGTGGCTTTCGTTGCTCCAACACTTGATTGTGTACATGGTGCTGGGGTTTGAACCCGCATCCTTGCGCATGCCAGGCAAGCGCCATAACTGTTGAGCTACTGCTCCAGCCCTAGTACTTTCCTTAAATCCTACCTATTTTTTCCTGTCTTAAGCAGAATCAGGCAGCTGCTTGTGAGTTTAAGGAGGCCCAACCTTTAGTTCTCTCGTACCCTATCGCCCAGGGATGATGTGGTCCATGTGTGGTGGGTGGCTTGTTAAAAAACAATTTCATTGGTAGCCCTGCTGGCTAAAATTGTTTCCTTTCAAATGTTTGTTTTCAAAAGGGATCATTTTTTTAAAAAGTGAAGTTCTACAAGTTGTTTTCCTTAACTTTTACTAAACCACAGTCTCTGAAATCTAAAATGAGTTCCAGTTGGTGTTCTAAGAGAGGCTGTTTTTCCATAGGATCCAACTTTTAGGAATTCTCAAGGAGCCATCTGAGCACCAGCCCAGGCCTCTTATCCTTTGTCCATCTGCACACTTTGCCTGCATAGGGGCTGCTGCATATGCATGTGCCCAGCCCTCTGCATGTGGAGGAGCATGCGGTTCTGAAGCAACGGCGAGCGCTTGGGTCCAGCCTCTCACTGCAGGTGGAGCTGCTGGAGGTGGGGTGCAGCTCACAGCTCCCAATCACCTGGGTCTGTGCACCCGGAACCCTCCTGATCTTGAATGCACCACAATCATGAGGCGCTTTCACGTGGTACTGAGTGGTCAAATTCGTGAGGGAAAACACAAGACTAATTTTAATGAATGCAAAATAACATCTGCTCCCCTTTGCTCGCAACTCAAAGCAAAAAGAAATTACAACTAAAGGTTGAAAGCAACGCCAGCATTTGATAACAATGAAGAAGAATCATCAAACTTTCTAACTTGCTGCGAAAGAGGGAACAAATACCAGGAGGCTGCTTATGATCTTGGCGTGTCCTGATCTTTTCCACTGAGCTCCTCCGAAATTTAATTGTCAAGCAGAAGTGATGATTTAGGTGCTGGAGCGGTGGCTCAGCAGTTACGGTGTTTTCCTGGCATGCACAAGGACAGGGGTTAAACCCCAGCACCACGTACACAACGAAGTGTAGGAGCCATGAAAATGACTATTTATTTATTTATTTATCTATTATTTATTTATTTCTGTACCAGGGATTGGAGCCAGGGCTGCTTAATCACTGAGCCACATCCCCAGCCCTTTATTATTATTATTATTATTATTATTATTACTATTATTACTATTGCTATTATTATTATTATTTTGAGACAGGGTCTTGCAAATCACTCAGGGCCTCACTAAGTTGCTGAGGCTGGCTTTGAACTTGTGATCCTCCTGCCTCAGCCTCCCCAGCTGCTGGGATTGTAGGCGTGCACCACCCTGCCTGAGAAGGCTGCTAGATGGGGAGTGTGAAGCAGGGGCGTTTGATCTAAGAGGGAACATTTCAAACAGGAAGGAGTGGCTGCAGAGCATTTGGAATGTTCAATTTCAAATTCAGGGTTTTTTGTTACCCAAGTTTGTGCTGTTAAAGTTGCAATAGAGGTTGGAATCGAGAACAGACTCACCAGTGCTCGTCCCTAACTCCAGCCGCAGAGCAGTGGTGTTTGGGAACAGAGGCTGACAGTTGGAGCCAGGGGAAAGACGGACAAAGGGGAGGACGAATCTGTGAAGGCTGTGCCCATTCATCTCGCACTCCTCAGTGCCTCGCACAGCTTTTCCTGAGGGGTTGACACAGCAAGGGCAGCAGGGGACAGGACCACACTCAACAGAGCTGGGCGGCTGACAAACTGCTGAAAGAGCTCAGAGAGATCGAGAGAGGGGCTGTGTCGCAGATCTGATGTGTTGCCAAACAGTGCCTGCTTCCCAGACGAGGCAAAGCTCCAAGAACCACAGTGACCTCGGCCACTTGCCAGGGACGGCAGAGCATGCTCAGAAGGAAACTCGGTCACCGAGTCGCTTACTCTCACCTGCAAGGTGGAGCCAGCCAGTGAGCCATGCAGTGGCCGCACCCCCAAGGTCCTCCTCCAGCTTGTGGTGTCTGTCTGCAGTGCTCCAGGGACCCAGCCACTGTTACACGGCAGAGAGATGCCTTCCCAGGAAGCACGGAGGGAGCAAGAGGCAGTTTGTGCATCTCTTGCTAAAATGTCAGCTTCCAGACAGGCTGGTGGAAAGGGTGATGGAAGGGGAGCACTTGATTGTAGGTGCTTGTCTCCCGGTAAACGTTTCTAAGCATCTTCTGCTGTTTAGAAACGAAGGTGAGTAAAGATGTTTACTTCTAAGTCATCTTAGGGGCTGTTAGAGAGGGATTAGGATTCAAAGCTGTGCTTGTCAGCTTTCTGTTGCTATGACAAAATGCTTGAGGAAATCAGCTTCCAAGAGGACCTATTTTGGCTCATGGTTTCAGAGGATTCAGTCCACGGTCAGCTGACTCCGATGCTCTGTTCTGTAGTGAGGCAGACCACCATGGTGGAAGAACAGAGCGGAGGAAAGCTGCTCTCACCGCATCCAGGAAGCAGGAAGGGAGAGGGAGAAGGGGAGGTGTTGAGGGACAAAATCTACCCTTCAACGACAAGCCCCAGTGACCTCCCTCTTCCAACGAGGTCCCACCTCCTAAATTTTCTCTCACCTCCCAGTAGTGGACCAAGCAAGCCATCATCACATGAACCTTTGGGTGACATTCCAGATCCAAGCTGTAACAGAAAGAAAGCAGGAACTAATGGAGAAGGTGAGATTGTCCAGGGAGGGGTGGAGGGAAGAGCAGAGGGCCTGAACAGCCCCGGGGAGTGTGCATGTTTGGGGAAGCGCAGAGAGAGGCTCCTCCTCAGAGCACACAGGACAGGGGGAGCTGTTTGGAGGAGGTGGAGGAGAGACCTTGGGAGCTAGGGTTGCCAAGAGAGTCTTACTCTCAGGATGATGAGCTGTGCCGATTTCTCCATTACAGGATTCTTTTGCTATTTAGTTCCCTAGAGCTTCAAAAAGGTTGGCCCCCACGTTGGTATTTCTGGGTTTAGTGATCTAGAAACATAGACTCTACCAGATGCTTCATAAGTATGTAAACTTGGGGTAAGTCTGCCATGACCCTGCTCCCTGAACCAGTCATTGAGTCACACAGACACACAGCAGGCAGACATCTGAGCCCAGGTGGTGCTGGAAGGCTGTGGCCGGGCCAGGCAGGGGACATTCTGCCTGCCTCTGCTCTGAGTACCCAGGAGTGGGCATGTGTCCAGGGTAAGCTGGTCCACCTTCCAGTAATCTTATTATCTAAATAAAGATTCCTCCAAGACTTTTATGCTTTTTTAAAAATAAAGATTTTTAGGATTATTTCAACCCTAAAAGAGAACACCCTCATCACAGAATTCGTAAGAAACTAGAGAAATCAATTACTGGCGAGTACTGGGGTAAGAGGGAGCTAACCCCAGTGGAGAAGGGAGAAGGAGCTGACCTTGGCTTTGGAATGAAAGCACAGATTCAATCCAGAATGGACAAGATTGTCTTCCTGCTCCAGCCCCTAATGCATTCATTGCTAAACTCTAACAATTTTTTGCAGTATTTGATTTACTAGATTAACAAATGATTCTGAGGCTATTGATTTCATTTGGGAAATTGCTTCCTAGGCTGAATGACCATGGTGAGTCATGAGCACAGGCTTTGGGGTCAGGTGGGGCTGAACCCAGGTTCCATGGGCCTGAGGGAGACCGTTAGAGGGCCTCAGCGGTGAGAGTGTGATACCCTCCAGCCCCTTGCAAAATACACACAAAAACACAACAAATACAACACTCACCTGACTCTACATTGCGAGGCAGATTCATATTGGATGGGACCTGTGACTAACACTTTTATTTTTTGGATATCAAATTTTACATTTTATTAGCAATTTTATCTTAGTTTTTGGGGTGCCCCTGCATCCCTCCAACCTTACCTGTACGCTGAAGATTATCACAGCTACTTCATTGAACTAATGGGTAAATCCATCTGCTGGATGCACATAATGCTTGCTACGTACACAGTAAGCTCTCAGTAAATGACGGATAAGTTACAGCTGCCATTATTTTTAAAGAGCTATGACGGTTTACATTCTCAAATATCTCTACAACATCTTGCCAGGTCAGCTGTCATCAAAGAGACAGGAGGCCAAGACAGGAGGATGGCAAGTTGGAGGCCAGCCTCAGCAATTTAGCAAGATCCTCTCCCACCTAGTAAGATCTTGTGACTCAAAATAAAAAATTTAAAAAGGATTGTGCAAAGCTCAGTAGTGAAGCACCCCTGGGTTCAATCCTCAGTACTCCTCAAAGGCAACGTTTTTAAAATCTTTGCTTATGTAATACTCGGTTGTTTTTGTTTTTCTTGGTTTTTAATGTATTAGTTTTTTAAAAGACGCGTCTCAATCTGGATTGATTTTCCCTTCTCTCCCTGCTAATGAGGTTGAAGCTTTTTCCATGTATTTTTTGATTGGTTGTGTTCCCTTAGGCACGGGGCTTCTTCCGAGAGGTGCTTGGCTCCGCTGAATCCGCGTAAAGGATCCCAACCAGAGGCACCACACCTACCCAGTAGCACCCGGGACCAGGAGAGGCAGCTCCTTACTGTTCCTGACAGTAAGGAACCACGTCCCCAAAGCGCCTTTGACTATTTCTCCCTCTGGCTGAATTAGCCAGAATTTGCCACATTTGTCCCTGAACTCAGTCGCTAGAACCAGGCCATTGCTCACAGACCACAGAGGACCCACCCGCAGCCCTAGGGGCACAGTCTCCTCAGTGCCAGGCAGTGGAGGGGACCATGGCTGCCTGAGGGACTTCAGGGCTCCTTTGCAAACTGCAATGGAAGAACAGAGACTGAGTTCCACCCTGGTGCCCCCACACCCGGGGCCCTCAGCGTCCTCCTCAGTTCACTGGAGACGTCCACGCAATAGGGTTTTTTTTTTTTTCCTAAAGAAAGATGGACAGTGAGAGAGAGAGAGAGAAAGAGAGAATCAATTTTATTTAGTTTGTCATGTGGCTTTCATTACTGTGACACTTAGTTGTGTACGTGGTGCTGGGGTTCGAACCCATGTCCTCACGCATGCCAGCCAAGCACTGTAACTGTTGAGTCACCGCTCCAGCCCCTGTAATTTTTTTTAAGTGAATGTTTGCAAAATATCCAACAATACCTGGGGTAGGTGTTCAGAAATTATGTGCTGCTGATTTCAATTGATCCACATGAGCATTTTACATGACCTATTGTGTTTCACATGGATGCAAAGTTTTCTAAGTGTTTTGAAGACTTATTAATTGGAGTAAGATACCTATATCCGTTTGTGCTGCTGTGTGGCCAAGTGCATGAATCTGTTTTCACTTCTTCCAATACTTCAGAAAGCAGCCTCTGCCCCGTCGTCCTTCCTCTTCTGTTCACATTATTTTCTTCCAGCGCTTTATTGCATGCCTTGAAGATGAGGCAGCTATGCAATTCATCCCCCGTCAGCTGCCCTTCCTTCTCTCCAATCCCATCAGTCTTCTGGATGGCTTTCTACCTGTCCCTCCTGCCGTGGGCTCCAGGCCTGTGGATGACGGTGGGGTGGGCGGGGAGTCCTTCCCAGCACTTCTGCTGTGGGCTCAGAACAGCACAAATGCCAGCTTCCCTGCCCCGAGATCTTGCGTGGCCACCCCCTTGCTCTTCTTTAGCTGTAAATCAAATACACGTTTGCACTCCTCTTCTCACTCCGGGTGCCCTGCTGTTAGCGCCCGCCCTCTGAAGTTATTTCTGTTCCCACGACTCTCAGCACCAGCCAGAGGGGCTTAACTGTTAATCCTTAGACACGCTGCGCCCTTTCTCCTCTGTGCCTTCCCGTGCCGTCCACCCCCGCAGCTGGCAAGCAGGGTGCCACCTCTATCCTCCTCATTTCCTTCTGATCCTGACCAACAGCGCCTGATAGGCTGGAAATAACCCAAAGGTCAAATCAATGAAGAGATTCAGATTCAATGGCACATGATACAGTGACCCAAATGGACAAAGGACGAGGAGGAAAGCTGACTAAAACGTGTGCCCACAAATTGCGTGGGAAAGCCCAGGACAGGCAGGCATGCTGGCCGGGCTTCCCACCGGGCTGGGGAACTTGGCCTTGAGCTCAGTGCCTGGAGCTGACTTGTCCTGCTAAACTCTACTGTTTTCTCTGCGCCTCTTTCCCTCCTCTTCTGTCTCTCCTTCATATTTTCTTTTTTTCTTTTTAAAGAGTGAGAGAGGGACAGTGAGAGCGAAAGAGAGAATCAACTCTATTTAGTTTTTCATGCGGTTTTCATTGCTCTGACTCTTCATTGTATGTTGTGGTGGGGTTTGAACCCAGGTCCTCGCGCATGCCAGGCAAGTGCCAAACTGCCAAGCCAATGCTCCAGGCCCTCCTTGTTACTTTTTTCTATTTAGTTTTCCTTCACAGTAGGCTCCCTCCCTGGGGATAGAGAGGGAGGTGGGAAATGACCATCAGGACCTAGAACTCTGCAAGGCAGTCCAAAACTAAAAATCCCCAGGAAGCACTCTGACAGGCCCACCTCGGGTGAGTTGCCACGGGCAAGGGAAAGGCCAGCATGGGTGGTCACATCTACACTAAGTGGGCAGGGAAAAGGCTGCTGTGACCGGCAGCCTCATTGCAATCAGCTGATGGAGGTGAAGAAGAAGTGACTCCCCAAAGGACAGGTGTGTGTGCTAAGGCAGAGAGAAGAGAAGGGATGATCGGAAGAGAAGCAGCCAAGATGCTGAGCAGAACATAATCCACCATTGCCTTCCACAAATCAAGATGCAGGGAACCCCGTGTGGTCACCTGAAACAGCTACGGCCGCTTTGTCTCCTTCCGTTCTCTCTGCATGTCCTGACCCCTGGCCCTCTGCACACACTGTTCCTTCTTCCACTAAGTCCTCCTACTCCTGCCTCCACCTGCCTAACTGCAACTTGTACCTGAGCTCGCGCCACGCCCAGCACCTGCTGCAGGAGGGCCCCACTCACTAAGGACCCCATATGCTGGTGCTCCAGTGGGGAGACATACTCCCACCGGTTCAGGCAGAAAGGGCTGATCACAGCGTTCAAGGCAGCTTGCAGGCTTCTGGGAGGCTAGCAGCCGCGCTTCGGTAACGCTAGACCATGAGAAAGGTCGCCAGAGGACGCATGCCACAGAAAAGCCACCCTCAGCGCTGCCTGCCACCGGCCCTCCAGCTCCAGAACAAGATTCTAGACTCCTGCTGCAACCACCACCCGAGACATCGCCACCCTCCTGCTACCACGAGGACCCGGGTCCTGCCCGTGACCTCTGCTCTCACCCCAATCTCTGCTGGGCAGAAACTCAGCCACAGAGCATCCCGCTGCTGGGATGGCCTCCCCACCTCCTTCGGTTACTAACTTCCTGGCCTCCCTTTCCTATCTGCTTTATTCTGTCTGAGGTACATAACTTATAAACAATATGTGTAACTGGATTTTTAAAATGTCAATCCAAGAACTCCTAGGTCAGTTTAAACGTTCGCTCATTTCCCATAGTGATTAAGAACCAAAATAGCTTATTTCGGACATTTTATGTTTCTTCTTTATGAAGATTATTCCCCCCCCCTTTTCTGTCCTCTTTCGGGTTGTCAGGTTTCTCTCATTCCTTTTCATTTTTGACAACGTTGGGAGTTACACGTTTGATTTCTAATCATTTGTGGTTTTAGAGACTTAAATTTCCTAGCAATGTCAATAGTGAGTGCCTTGTTCAGGGTGGGTTCTTAGGAGGACATGGCTTCCCTCCTGGCTCACCGCTTTCTTGGAGGCCCCCAGTGTGGTCTGCTAGCCTTTGGTCTAGATGCTCTGATCTGTGCTTGGAGAGGGGGTCCCTCTGCCACCACTGGGCCTCTTGTGCAACTTGTCTTTTCTCAGTTCCTCTGGCCTCCACGGCCTTCCCCATCCGTGCTCCGTCCCCATCTCGTGAGACAGGGAGAGAGAGGCTGAGCGGGTGCCACTCACTTGTAAGAACACGTACCCAGGAGCAGAAAGGTGACTGGACCTCCTTGAGTCCCTAACCTACCCCTGCACCTTTGGCTGCACAGGACCCTGCCTCCTGCTTCAGAGGAAGTGGATCCCCTCCAGGAGAACTCCCACGGTTGTCCACTTCCTCATGTAAACTCTCTCCATCTCCACCGGTGACCTCCCTCATTCACACGAAGCAGCTGCCTCTGCTCCCAGGCCACCTTGAGAACACAGTCCTTCATTTCCACCCATATCCTACATTTGCAATTCTCCCTCATTGTGCCACCAGAAAACTCTGGCTCCCTTAGTGCCCTTTCTGTAGTGGATGCTTCATAAACATTTACAGAGGAAATTAATGATTCAATAAATATATTTGCAAAAGGGCCATGATAGCTGTATTTCATCTGAGTCTCCACGAGGAACATCAGGGATAAGCTCTCGGAAACATGACTTCCGGTAAGTGTTGGAAGATAATGTCTGAATCCTGCTGTTGCCCTGTTCAGGGTGCCAGGGGTGGTGTGAGTAAGGCTGGAAAGGGCTCTGGAACCAAGTCGTCAAGCGCAAGCATTTCAGATGAGGGAGGGCCAGGCAGGGGATGAACAGGGCGATGGACAGGGAACAAGAGGTGCGTGCGACAAAACCAGTGGGCCAGGCTGCGCGGCCAGATGGTTAACAGGGATGCGTGAGGTGTGAGATGAAAGGCAGAGGCAGACCCTGGCTGAGGTGCAGACTCCAGGTGCGCTGCAAGCCACCGCCTCCTTAAGCATGACATAAAGCCTAGGGCTTGGTGACCACGCGTTCACTACTCATGAAGCCTCCACCCAGCCCAGTTTAAGGTGGACGGTGTTTCCAAACCCCCAAGTCCATTCTCAGTCTAACCACAGCTGTCCCTGGTCCCCAGCAAACGGAAAGTCCCAACCACTGCCATTTGGCCCTCTAGCACTGAAGATTAGTTTCCCCACTCCTGGACAAGGAGAGCCACGCGGCTTGGACCTGCTCCTAGGTGCCCGATCTGCGGGGTGCTTCGTGCTGCTCGTGGGCTGTGCTCCATTCTTCACTGCCTGTCAGATTTTGGCATGTGACTGTGTATGCACTGTGCTGTTGATCGACAGCCAGGTTGCTGCCAGTAGTTGTATATTAAGGACAAAGCTCAAGGGATCAGCGTCCTTCCTCCCTTTCTCTCTCTTATCCTGGTGGTGCTGGGAACTGGACCCAGGACCTCAGGCGTGCTATGCACACTCCAGCCCCCAGTGTAAAGTCCCCTGAACATCTTTTGGTGTGCACAGGCCTCATCTGCCCTGGGTGTGTACGCAGGAGTGGAACCACTGAGTCACGGAGTGAGCATGTATTTAGCTTCATTGGATGTTGCCAAACGCTTTTGCAAACTCATTATATATTCACTTCTACTGGCAGCGTATGGAAGTTCTAGTTCCTCCACATCCTCACCGGCCTTTAATATATATTTTAAAAAATAAATTATTTAGTTTTTCTTTTTTTTTTTAAACAACTTTATTTAGGTTTTCACACGGCCTCAGTTGTTCCAACACTCAGTTGTGTATGTGGTGCTGGGGTTTGAACCCGGGTCCTCGTGCTTGCCAGGCAAGCGCCGTAGCCGCTGAGCCACCGCTCCAGCCCCAATTATTTAGTTTTTCATGTGACTTACGTTGTTCTGACACTTTATAGTGTACGTGGTGCTGCGGTTTGAACCCATGTTTTTGTGCATGCCAGGCAAGCACTATAACCACCAAGCCACCACTCCAGTCCCTACCAAGTTTTAATATTGTTGGTCGTTCATTTTTTAAACCATTAGCCATTCCGTGGGTGTGTAGATCTATCTCATGGTAGCTTCCAGTTTCCTTTCCATGATGATTAATGATGTTTTTACCTTCTTGATATTCTAACTGTATATTTGGACTGAGATCAAATTGAGGTTTCAGGCAGGAGACTGACCTAATGCAACTTTTCAGTAGATTGCAGAGAACGGGGTCAAGAAAGCCCAGCAGCGGCTGCGAGAACAGGCAGGAGAGAGGTGGCTTGCACTGGGTGTGGTCCAGAAGTTAGGAGCAAGGTTAAAGACACACTTTGCAGGAACCCCCCTAAAGTACCGGGCGACTGCCTGTGGGGGACAAGGGGGACTCAGACTCAGTGCCTGCACTGCCAGAGGAATGGCAGAGTGTATCCCACTGTAGAGATTCTGGAGCAGGCCCACCAGGCTTAGGAGGAAAGTGCCAGGAGTAACAGGAGGTAAAAGAACGGGCTGGATCATACCCCAGCACACTGTGCCAGTGCAAAGCAGAAAGGAAGAAAATCCTGGTCACAAACTGCTCAGAGGACCCTCCTGGGCCCTCGGAGCCACGGCAGCTGGCCTCGCTCCCCTGCCTCCAGACAAGGCTGTGCTACAGCCCCTTGCCAGCAGGGCTGTGTGACTTCATTCATCATCAGCGTTGCTGATTGTTTTTCCTTCCAAGAAAAGAGTGTCTCGACACGACGAAATAAAAAATCCAGAAATTTAAAATTAGATTAGTTTGGAAATAACTGGCATTTTTCTTCTTGTGTAAGGTCACTCTGCCCTTGCAGGCCAGCACTGGGAAGTGACACATTTCTTTCTCCGCCCACGCTTTGCTTGTTTTCATAGAATGAAAATCAAGTGCTCAACACTTCAAATGCTCAGCGCATGTGGCAAATATTTTTAACCTCATTTAAAACTTTCATTTTCGGTTGTGTTATGTAAGAGGTGGCCACTGGCTTTCCCGGTCATCTCTCCATGGAAAATACACTCTGCCCTTTGCAGAACGATGAGCCGACTCTTTCCCTGGCCACAGGACTGCGACCCCTGTTGCTCTGCTTTGTGCCGCCTTCGGTTCTCAAACCTGAGTTGATGGCGCTTGCTGCAGACGGTCCGGCACCAAATGCCAATCCTGCAAGCTGGCACTGTTAGGATCTCCCTTGGACATGTGAGAAACCCCAGCTCCGGAGCTTGCCCGGTTCACAAGCTGGTAGGCAGCAGGGTTGAGATCAGAAACCAGGGCTATCTGAACCTGAAACTGAAGTTGGGGTGGAAGCTGTTTCTGTGCCCCAGTCAGTCCCGTGGGTACACTCACAGCCATGACTAACTGGCTCTGTGGCATTGGGCGTCTCTCAGGGGACTGCCAGGAGCCAGTGGCTTGGACTAAGGCTTTGCTGCTTGCCAGGGTACCTGTCTCCTTGGATCCTAACAGAATCAAATAAGCTAACACCTGGACTGAGCTGAGGCTCTGCTATGAGACTGCTCTCTATCAATATCTAAAGGAACAATATCCTGACCGAGACAATTCACATAATTCACATTGCTGGTAGGATTGTGAATTAGAACAAGCACTACGGAAATCAGTATGGAGGGCCTCAAAAGACTAGGCATGGAGCTGGAGCGGTGGCTTAGCATTTGGAGCGCTTGCCTGGCAGGTGCAAGGACCTGGGTTCAAATCCTAGTACCACATACATACCTAAGTGTTAGAGAAATAAAGGCCAGATGGAAAAATAGATAAAGTTGATTCTCTCTTTCTCTTAAAAAAAACAAAACAAAGCTATGGATGGCCATACAACCCAGCTATCCTACACCACTCGTCTGTATTTATCCCAGAGAATTCAGGTCATCTTACTACAGCGATCCACGTGCGCTCATGTCCACAGCAGCATGGTTCACAGCAGCCGGACTACGGGACCAGCAAGGTGTCCGGCAATAGCTGAATGGGACGCAGACACAATAGGGTGTTATCCTGCCATAAAGGAGAATGGAATTATGTCATTCGCCATGAAATGGACAGTACTTGAGAACACCGTTAAGTGAAATAAGCCAAACTGCGGAGGTCAAGGGTCATGTTTTCTGTCATATGTGGAAGCTAGAGAGGAAAAAGGAAAAGAAAGGTGGGGATTATGGAGGCAGGCATCTAATGACAATCAAAGGGCTATCAGTAGAGGGACGGGCCCAGGGATGGGGAGGGAAGGAAGGGGGAAATGACCAAATTGTATAGTTATAGCATGTGCATGTAAGAGCATGTAAGAATAAATCCCACCATTATGTACAGCTGTGATACACCAATAAGAATACAGGACTCCAGTGCTGCCCCAATCCTGCTGTGTAGTTATTAAACTCCCACTTTACAATTGAAATTTTCCAATCAGAATTAGCTTGAGTTTGTCACATTTCCCCCACACACAAAATAAGGCACACATGCAGACCTGAAGTGGCAATAACCTTGTCTCTATTTCCGTTGTTATTATTGTAGAAGAGAGGGCGGGGGCGGGCCAAGCCTTTGGCCGCTTGGCCGGGGCAGGTTCACATCCTTGCTCCTTTCCCATGTCCTGTCTGTGACCTCATAGTGAGACAGAAAGTAATTTGGTCCAGGGATCAAAGCCTGAAAAGTTTTCTTATTTCCCCATATTCAAAACAAATTAGCTCAGGGCAAGAGGTGCATTTCTATCCCATGGTTCTGTTGAAGAAAAAAAATCCCTCTCAGCCCCCAGTTGGGAATATAAAAGCAGGTTTAGAACAATTACCAGTCACCTAGGTGGAGGCGCACAAGCAGGCTCATGAGCGCACATAAGTTAACAGGCACAGCAGCCTGCAGGGAGTTATGCTAATACGACTAATTCATTTCCACAGGGTACTCTGTGGCTCACTACGCTCCGTTTATATGGTTCTTTGTAAAGATTCCAAAGTGCCTAATTAAGAATAAAGCCGAGAAAAAAATAAAACACATTGCAGCGGTTCCAGGGCCGTCTGTAGTGCAGGAGGAGGGGCAGGGTCCTTCTTTTCTAGTCCAGAGCCCTAAGGCTCACAGGAGGAAGGTTATTCCCTACCTGGCTGGACAGCACACTTCTAAACCGGAGGGCCAGGAGCTCCATCTGCCACTCAACTGGACCTGCTCTGTTAGCTTCCTTGGAAAATGTCCATACAAATGTGCGTATCAGGCTTCTCTTGAAAACTAGGAAAATGAGCAACACCAACCATGGATCCTGCCTTAGCTGAACTTGCAGGCAATGGGAAGGGTCCGTCCTGTTTAGCCTCCTGTCTCTAACTTGCCCAGCCCTGCTGGCCACTGACTTTGGAATACCTACTTTATAAGCAGAGTTTGCAAACAGCCAGCATTCACTGTCCTCATCTTTTTCCTGGGGCAATCAGGCCACACGAGTGTGTTGGAACCCTGAAAGTCTCCTTTCACCAAGTGGCAGCTGCTGGTTCACAGGGGAATTATTCTTCGAGTGTGCAGAAGCCGGAGTGACCTGATTTAAACACCTCGTCTTGCTCACATGAGCAAGTGGCAAATGCCAGTGGCCCTCCAGGTTGTGCGGCTTGTTGTGAGTGGCTGGACTCTTGGCTCCCGATCCGTGAGGCCCAGTAATTTTCCTGTCCACTTTGCTAGTGGTCGGAGTCAAACTTACCCAGAGCCACCAAGGTCAGGGAGGTTTGGGTTTCTGGTGGACAGAAATGGCCACCAGGGGGCTGGAGCGGTGGCTCAGCGGTTTAGGAGCTTGCCTGGCAAGCATGAGGATCCCGATTCAAACCCCAGCACCACGTACACAACTGAGTGTTGGAGCAGCTAAAGCCATGTGAAAAGCTAAATAAAGTTGTTTCTCTCTTTCTCTGTCTCTCTCACTGTCCCTCTCTCTTAAAAAAAAAAAAAAAAAAAGAAAGAAAGAAATGGCACCCAGAGAACCAAGTTACTCTTTCCATTCATTTTTATTTTTAAAGGGAGAGAGAGAAAGACAGAATCAATTTTGTTTTTTCATCTGGCCTTTGTTTCTACAACACTTTGTTGTGTACGTGGGGCTGGGGTTGGAACTCAGGTCCTTGCACATGCCAGGCAACAAGCACTCCAACTGCTGAGCCACTGCTCCAGCCCCCAAGTTACTCTTTTTTTTTTTTAACAGCAAGTTTTCTTTCTTGTGCTCAGCGCAGAGGTGGGGAACACCCCAGTATCCTGATTTGTTATTCATTCAATAAGAATTTAGTAAGCACCAACTTTGTGCTGCCGTGCACCACACTGATCGGGGAGACTGTGCCTCCCATAGTCAGGCTGGAGGTGGTCATGCGAGGAGTGACTGGCGTCACCTTAGTGACCTTTCCTTTAGTGACCCCAGGAGACTCCACAGTATTCCCCTCTAATTCACCTCTATATCCCTAAAAAGCCATATCCCGGAGCACTCCCACCCTGTCCCTACCCAAGACACCTCCACCAACATAGCACCTAGGTGAGCAGGTACCTTCTAAGCCTCCAGGCCCCACAGGACGAGCAAGGGGTGGGTGGAACTGTGGAGCTGGTCCCCCAGACTCTTGGTAGAATGGAACGCTGGCCCAAGTTTGCCGGAAAGTCAGAGCTTGTGGGAGAAGTAGAACTTTTTTTAAGTTGTGACATCGTCTTTTTCAAGAATCAGAATTCAAAAACATGTTGAAAACCAGCGTAGATCATCAGAAATGTGTTTGCAGGGGGGTCGTAGAAGAGGGTTCCTCAGGGCACCCAGCTGCCCAGCCCCAGGTGATGTTGAATCCTACCAGGACCTGCAGCCTGGGACTAGCCTTCTCCAGGAAGTCACCCGAAAATCCAACCCTTTGAAACACATGGACTTCCTGCATATCTCTTTCATCTTTTTTCTCCATCTAAAAGTAATTCTTTTCATTAAAGAGTGAGATCTGAACACATCCATCAACAAGCCATTCTCTAGAAGAAGCCTTTGGAAGGTGGGAGATGGAGTCCCAGTGCAGGCCTGCTGACGCACAGGCCCAGCTCCTCCTACCCACACCCCCTGGCTTGGGATCTGTATGCCTCCCTGGCTTGTGCTTTAATTCAGAGAAAATGTTTTCCTTCTCAGACGATTTTGCAGCAGTTTCTCAACTCATTAGGACCTAATTTATGCTCAATATGTAGAATTCATTTCAATCAGCAGCCTCGGGTTCCTAACTCTCCTTAGCAACACCCCAGAAGAGGCCTCTGCTTCTCTAGGATGGATTCCAAGAAGAAAAACAGATAAACAAGCCAGTGTCTCTCTTGCATTTATTTGAAGCACCCGAATGTCTTGGGGTGAACTGACTAATATTTGGTCTTATTTTCCTAATCTCCTTGTACTTGCCATCAAAGAAGAAGTACTGGGCCTCACCCAGGCTGATTCCCTGCCAGTGCCTCCTCCCTCTGCAGCTCAGCAAAGGTGGTTTCATCTTCCTGACTTCCAGCTGAGGCCCTAGTAATTAGTAAGGGCTAGCTATGATCTCATTTTCCTTTCTTCCTTCCTTCCTTCCTTTCTTTCTTTCTTTCTTTCTTTCTCTCTTTCTTTCTTTTTCTTTTTCTTTTTCTCTTTCTTTCTTTTAGAGAGAGGCAGAGAGAGAGAGAATCAATTTTATTTATTTTCCATCTGGCCTTTGCTTCTCCGACACTCAATTGTGTATGTGGTGCTGGGGCTCAAATCCGTGTCCTCGAGCATGCTAGGCAAGTGCTCCAACCGCTGAGCCATGGAGCCACGCTGCAGCCCTGTGATCTCATTTTCTGAGGATGAGGATGAGGAAAGTGACAATTTATGGCTCCCAGGACAACACTCACAGGTAGCATTTCTTCAGGGCTAGCCCCAGAGTCCACTGCCCTGTCCATTGGGCTCCTACCTCTTGTTTGTTTTCCTGGGGGAAGGCCAGCAGACAGGGAAAGCTGGTGATTTTTTCCCTTACAGATTTGCCTTGAATGCCCTTGGCTCACTCTTCCATCCCACATTCTTCATTTGTAAATCCCAACAGTCTATTCACAAGGGTGGGGTGGCAACTCATCATTTAAATGTATTCACAGCTCCTTGGGAAAAGCCTTCATAAATATTACAGACTCTTTTTAAAAATATGATGCATATTCACCTAAATGTGATGGTCATATTTCTCATCATAAATGAACAAGTGGGCTGGGCCTGGTGACACACACCTGCCATCCCAGCAACTAGGGAGGCTGAGGCAGGAGGATCACAAGTTCAAAGCCAGCCTCAGTAACTTAAGAAGGCCCTAAGCAAGTTAGTGAGACCGTATCTCAAAATAAAATATGAAAAGGGTCTGGGGATGCGGCTCAGTGGTTAAGCGCCCCTGGGTTCAATCCCCAGTACCAAAATTAGTAAATAAAACAATAAATAAACAAATGTTTGCTGGTTTTCTATTTGAGTCCTAAGGACACGTGGCTCTGGGTCCCTTTTTCCAGTCTCACAGTCCAGGCTGCTGAGGTCGTGGGCCAGAGGTCATATTTGGAATAAGAAGGACCCCTGAGGCCTCAGGAAACTGCCTCCTAGACTTTCATTCAAACCCTCCCCGATGCTGAGGGCCCTAATATGAAGCAGCCCCTAGCGAACAGATAACCTGGGCATTTCCCGGGCAGCCTACCCTGCAGCTAGAAGAGAGGAAGGCCCTCAGAAGGGGAGCTGCAGGCTGCTCTCCCAGCACTGACCTGGAAAGACAGAACACAGCCTGTGCCGCGCAGTGGCGCCCTGGGAGCTGAGAACACGCAGAGCCTGCGGAGGTGAGAGCACAGTGCACAGGCCCGGGCAGGCAGAGGGGGCACCTGCGAGAACTGCCACAGGTGGGTCTGGGCGTGGAAGACCGCCCTCTGGATGCGCACAGTGGGACTCCAGGGCAGGGCTGCAGTTGTGGCTGGCTCACTGAGGCTGGAGTCTGTGGCTCTGCACCCCTGGAGGCCTGGGAGGAAGGGCTGCTCAGCGATGTGGAGCGCTGGCTGGGTGTCTCCTGGACTGAAAGCAGGGAGCAGGGGCCTTAAACACACCCCTGCGGAAAACCTGGCTGCTTCTCTCCACTTGGTGCATGCGTGATGTGACCCCAATGCCCTGCCCAGCACTGGGCTGTTCAGAGGCCCTGCCCGTGCCTCCCCACCAGTCAGCGCATGTCCTCCTTCTCCATTCTGCTGGGGGCCACAAGGTCAGTTCCCTGTGGATTTGCATACTGTCAAAAATCCAAGCTATTCTCCACATCCACATTAAACATTGCCAACTCAAAGAGTAACATTTATTTATTTATTTATTTTTTTAAAGAGAGAGGGACAGAGAGACAGAGAAAGAGAGAAACAACTTTTATTTAGTTTTTCACATGGCCTTTGTTGCTCCAACACTTAGTTGTGTACGTGGTGCTGGGGTTTGAACCCGGGTCCTTGTGCTTGCCAGGCAAGCGCCGAAACCGCTGATTCACCGCTCCAGCCCCAAAGAGTAACATTTAAAAAGCAAACTGGACACAGACGATTTTAATGCGTCTGAATCACACAGGTCCTTTTATTTTTATATTTATTTTGAAATGTTTCAATTTATTCAATAAAAATTTTGATTGAAAAATGTTTAGAAGGGGCTGGAGCAGTGGCTCAGCAGTTGGAGTGCTTGCCTGGCACATACAAGGACCCAGGTTCAAACCCCAGTACCACATACACAGCTAAGTGTCGGAGAAAGGCCAGATGAAAAATTAAACTTGATTCTCCCTTTCTTTCTCTCTCTCTCTCCCTCTCTGAAAAAAGAAAGAAAGAAATAAAGAAAGAAAAGTGTTTAGAGGTATCTATTCTGCACTCTACAGGCACAGGCATAGAATAGTGTTATCTCAGTAATGTGGGCTCTTTCCTGATGGGAGCTTTCTTCAAGAATCATTCCATAATCATCATTGGATACGCTGAAGTAGCCACTTATAAGCCATTAAATAAATGAGGATATTTAGATTTAAAACTAATGATTTTAGCAGATTAAGATTCCAATCCTTAGATTTCTAATTTTTAGTTAATTTAATTTTATCTAATTTAATTTTTAATTTTTATTCTAATTTGATTTTGGGAGAAAGGTTGGAGGGCAATTAAGATGTATGGGATAGATTTTAAAATAAATTAATGCGTCTGGGTGTGATGGCACATGCCTGTAACCCTGGTGGCTAGGAGGCTGAGGCAGGAAGATCAAAAGTTCAAAGCCAGCCTCAGCAATTTAGAAAGGCCTTGAGCAACTTAGATCCCGTCTCAAAATTAAATATGAAAGGGGCTGGGATGGGGGCTGGAGCGGTGGCTCAGCGGTTTCGGCGCTTGCCTGGCAAGTACAAGGACCTGGGTTCAAACCCCAGCACCACGTACACAACTAAGTGTTGGAGCAACTAAGGCCATGTGAAAAACTAAATAAAGTTGTTTCTCTCTTTCTCTGTTTCTCTCACTGTCCCTCTCTCTTTAAAAAAAAAAAAAAAAAAGAAAGGGGCTGGGATGTGGCTCAGTGGTAAAGCACCCCTGGGTTCAATCCCTGGTACTACTACTACTACTAATAATAATAATAATGCAGAAGAATCCATACTGAAGTCACTATAAGAAGTTAAATAAAAACAGGATCCTGCCCTGCATCTGATCCTGCCCTGCATCTGCACGACCCTGCCTCCCTGGACTTATCCTACCTGTGGCCCTGGTTGCAGTGTAACCTTATTTACAAAGGCAGGCAACCAGCCTACCAGCAGGGGAGGGCTGCTTTGGTTTTTATTTATTTGTTTATTTATTTGTTTCTTTATTTATTTTAAGAAAGAGGGGACAGTGAGAGAGCAAGCGAAAGAGAGAAGCAATTTTTATCCAGTTCTTCATGTAACTTTCATTCCTCGGACTCCTTGTGTACATGGTGCTGGGGTTTGAACTCGCGTACTCCTGCATGCCAGGCAAGCACCGTAACCACCGAGCCACAAGGTCGTGCAGAATAAACAATGTTAAACGAACTAAGTCCTGTGTATTTGTTTTTGTTTTATCTAATTCCTCTTATAATTGGCTACCTTAGGTTCCACATAGTACATTTTCATGAGCGAAAGCAAAGATGGAAACTCTAGTATTTTCTAGTCCTGGGTAAAATAGGTCAAGGTACAAGAATCTCCCTGATCAAATGCCCCTTCAGTCAACAGGAAATGTGTAGGTCAGATTTTTTGTCACTGTGACCGAAACACCTAACAAACAGCTTAAAGGGGAGAAGGTTGATTTTGGTCCCTGGTTTGAGTTCCCAGTCCATGGTCTGCTGGCTGCACTGCTCTGGACCTGAGTGAAGCAGAGCATCCGGCCGAAGGGTGTGATATAGAGCAGCTCAGCTCACACCAACTAGGAAGCAGAGAGGGAAGGGAGAGGGCCAGGGACAGAATGTAGTCCCCAAGGCTCACCCCAAGGACCACTCCTTCCATAGGTCCCACCTCCCACACTGTCCATCAGCCCCCAATGATGTCATCAAATTGTGAATCCTCTGATAAGGTCACAGCCCTCACGACCTAGTCACTTCCAAAAACCCACTTCTGAACAGGGCTGCACTGGGGACCAAGTCACCAACACATGAGCCTTTGGGGGAGCACTCCAGATCCAGGGAGTAACAGGGAGCAAAGCAATGGCGCCACTGTACCCAGAGCCAAAACTAAGGCTAACTAGTCCCCCGTTACTTCATCATCTCGTATCTGCCAGTCTTACATCTTTAGGGTGTGTCTAAGCGTTGTATCTCCTAACCCTTCTTGCCAGAGCTCCTTGGTAAGATTGTAAGCACAATTCATGGTTCAAAATCACCTCGGGGTTGCTCAGTGCAAGGACCCAGGTTCAAACCCCAGCACCACATACACACCTAAATGTTGGAGAACCGAAGGCCAGATGGAAAAATAAAGTTGATTCTTTCACTCTCTCTAAAAAAAAAGCAACTCAGGGCCACGCATGGTGGCACATGCCTGTAATCCCCAGCAACTCGGGAGGGTGAGGCAAGAGGATCACAAGTTCAAAGCCAGCCTCAGCAACTTAGTGAGACCCTAGGTAACTTAGCGAGAACCTGTCTAAAAAAAAGGACTGGAGCGGTGGCTCAGCAGTTTCAACGCTTGCCTGGCAAGCACGAGGACCCGGGTTCAAACCCCAGCACCATGTACACAACTGAGTGTTGGAGCAACTAAAGCCATATGAAAAACTAAATAAAGTTGTTTCTCTCTTTCTCTGTCTCTCTCACTGTCCCTCTCTCTTAAAAAAATGTATATATATATATATATATGTATGTATGTATGTATGAAGGACTGAGAATGTGGCTCAGGAGCCCCTAGGCACCCCAGTACAAAAAAATAAAAATAAAAAATAAAAAAAAAGCAGCCGCAACGCAGGAGTCTGTAGAAAGTCGCAATCCAAAGACAAGGTCAGCGTTTCTCTAGGACGTGAGCCGTCACTCACCCCCGTCCTAGGGTTCTCACACACTCATTTCCTAAGCCATCTCTAATCTGGAAGATCACACCTGCCGCAGGAAGGGACAGCGCAGTGATTCCCTGTTCCAGGACACCGTATGCTTCAGTGAGTCATAGGCTCTGAGATGCCACCTTTGCACTCAGGTGCCTGTGGAACTCACAGTCACTTCTGGGTCAGCCGGTTTGCTCTTCACTGATGTCCAGATCTGAGACTCACCACCCAGGGGGTCATCACCAAAGTGGTCACAGTTGCCTTTGAATTCTGCAAGCCGTTCTTGGAACAACTCGTGATTTTATGCACTCTACCCTCCGGAGAACCACGCTAGGAGCTGGGTTGTGCTGGAACTCTCCAGACTCCTCCGAACGTCATTTACTCTGGGACAAGTTCATTTCTTGTCATGAGAATTTCAAGCATTTTATATCACAGGCTTTGGACTTCATCGCTGTCAGCTGAGATAACTGCGTCCAAAGAAAGCTCGGACGTTTTCCTTCTCTTTTTCTAAAGCACGCTTTCCTTTGTTTTTATCGCCCTCGAGTCCCAGATCAGTGAGGTTTATTTCTCTTTGTATTTTACAAGATGGACTACTTGATGCGTCGCAAACAAATACTTCACAGCAAACAGTAAATCATGAGGGAAGAAGGATTAAGTCGTGATGAATTTCGCGGAGTCCCGGAGCACCCCGTGCCTCTACCCTCAGAGGCCACTTGGGGTCCAGAGCTAGAACAGGCCTGAAGACACGTTGGCGGCATCTCTATGCTTTGCCTGCCAAGTGCAAGGGTGAAGCAGGCCCTGATTCGTATCTTCAGGGGTGCACACTCTTGAGGGACAGCCCGCAGATGACCGCCTGCCGGCAGAGAACATGCTGCTCCCAGTAGCAATTCGCAGGCCCATTTTTCTCTCTGAGGCTGCTGGTACATGCCTGGTCGCTCAGTTGGCTGGAGCATTAAGTACCAAAGAGCCCTGTGCATCAAGTCCACAGGACAGAACAAGCCCCGGTGCCCAGCTGCGTGGGGAGGGAGCACTTGGCACATGCCCAGGAGGAGAGTCCAGGGCCAGACCTGGAGGGCAGCCAGGCTGCAGGACGGGGTCCCCCAAGGGTTCAGGAATGCCAAGGCCACTTCTTTTTTTAAGGGTCCTGATACATTTTTTAAAAATGCATGTTGCAGAGGGTATTAAAATTGTATCCCTGACCCATGTGGGGCCTTGATCCATACACATCGAATACGTGAACTGAACCATCTTTGCATGTGACAACCAACTCTCCCTGCTCCCTTCCGAAGGGCTGCCCCCACCCTGAGCTTGGCTCCTCCAGCCATGCGTCCAGCTGACCCCTGGAGTTCCAGCCAAGCTCTGGGATCTCAGTGAAGACGCTGTCCCCTTCCTGTGCCTACCTTCCTCGGTGTGTACGTGAGCCCACTGTGCTGAGAGCCCCCCATTCCCACCCCAGCCTGGAGAGTTCAGAGGCACAGCAGGGTCACCCCAGCCCCTCTGCCTTCTTCTTCTTCTTTTTTGTTTTTTAAGAGAGAGGGACAGTGAGAGAAAGAGAGAATCAATTTTATTTAGTTTTTCATCTGGCCTTTGTTTCTCTGACTCTTCGTTGTGTATGTGGTGCTGGGGTTCAAACCTGTGTCCTCACGGATGCCTGACAAGCGCCGTAACTGCTGAGCCACCGCCCCTCTGTCTTCTCATGGGCAGCAGCAGCTTTTTCTACAGAGATGCTGCAGTTGAGTGGCACCCAAAGACCCATGTGCTAAAAGGCTTGGTCCCCAGCCAGCATTACTGGGAGGTGACAGAAGCTGGAGGAAGGGTCTAGCCAGCCTCTTTAGGTCACTGGGGGCTGCCCTTGGAGGGGTGCTGAAGCCCAGGCCACTCCAGCCACGCGGTGGGCAGTTCTGCTCTGCATGTACTCCTGCCCTGATGCGCTGCCCTGCCGCAGGTGCAAATCCACGGGGCTGGCCAATCGTGGACTGCACCGTGTGATAGCACGAGCACTGTGACCCTTCTCTCACGAGTTAGTGACGTCAGGTGTTTGCTCAGTGATACAGAGCTGTCACCTCTGAGATCCAGCATGAAAGGTGGAGTTGCAGCCTGGGCCTGGCCAAGGCTGGCAGAGAGGCCCAGGGCAAGGCGGGCAGGAGCACACCTGCTGAGCTGGGGTTGGGCAATGCAGGCAGGTGGGGGAGCTGCGGGACTTACTTCCTCAGCTTCCCCAGGCTCACAGCCTCCGCACATCGTGACGTTGATGCAGCTGGCCTCTTCTTCAGGCCCTCCGTGTGCTTCTTGGCAAAAAGCATCTTCCTTGGAAACTTGGGGTCCACTCCTGGAGAGATCCATGTCTCCATGACTGTGGTCTCTTAACGTCATTCTGAGCCAGGTGGGGTCAGGCTGTGTGGCTTCGGGCTTGCCTGTGTCTCCACAGTAACCTGTGCTCCCCTTCTGCTATTGGCAGCTTAAGGCCTCCCCTGTCCTGGGCTGCCTCCACACCTTTGATCCTCAGGGAGCCCCAAAGTCTCCCTGAGTTCCCTGCTTTTGCCAGGTGTGCCCCTACCCAGTGGGAAGCCTTCCTGCCCTCCAGGATCCCCTGTTAGCAGAACAAGTGGGCTCCCTGTCCTCAACCACAGCGTTTTTACTTCCCTGCCAAATGATCGCATGCTCCCTGGGAGCCAGGGCCCTCCCCAGCCTCTGCTGAGGCCCGTGCTGGCCCACTCAACCCCGGAGTTCCCCTGCAGGGTGCACAGGGTCCTCCCTGGCAGTGAGCTTGCCTAACACACTGCTGCCAGCCTTGGAGCAGGGTCGGGTGCTGTGGGTTCTGTGGTCTCAAAGCAAGCTTTCCTTTGTTTTTATCGCCATGGAGTCCCGAGATACAGTGAGGATTATTTCTCTCTGCATTTACAAGATGGAGTACTTGACATGTCGCGAACAAATACGGGTCGTCACTCCTTCAGCAATGGGGTGAGTGGGGTGTGGGGGATCAGAAGGGGACCTACGCAGAGCTGTCACTCAGTGCATCTGCTTGCTTGCATCATCAGTGCATCTCCTTCCCTAGCCAGGAAGGAGATTGGAGATGAAATAAATATTTCATAGACAGCTATAGATTTATTTTCCTGCAAAGGATTTCCAATCCTACAGCAACAGCTTCATTGGCACCAGTGTATTTGAAGCCATCTTTACTGTTCACCGTTCCGTAAAACAATGAAAGCAAAATCGCCGTGGAGTAAATCTGGGCTTGACTCCTGAGCTACTATGTGGCATTTACGTGTTGATGCCTGGTCACTACTAGGTAGATCGTGAGAATCTGGAGTCTTCCCCCGAAAGGGCCGACTCCATCTGCCTTACTGCCTACGATCCCCGCTTCTTTGCAAGCAAGAACGGCAGGGCTGGCAGTCACTGAGAATCAGCCTCCCCAGAACCTGCAATCGGCTCCTCCGCCTCAGTGCTTGGGGACAGCCTCATTTGCATTACGCTGTCATCGTATCTCTTGCCCAAGAGGGGACAGAGCCCCATTCTGCACTTGGAGAGCCCTGAGCCTTCTAAAGCAGCAGGAAACTTCTTGGCCAGCCTCCAAGTCGTGCTCCCTAATGGGCCCCCTGTCCTCCCAGCACCCTGTCACTTCTCCCTTCTGGTAAGTTCTGGTAAGGGTGGGGACCCGGTTCTGAGAGGGAAGAGGGATCTGGAGGGCTCATGAAAGCTCAGATCCACTCCCATCCGTTCATTGACCACACTGGGAATGTAAGGACTCTCTGTTCAGCCTCAGCGCTGCCCAAGGAAAATAGCAGGAGACAAAAGTTAGTGGAAACTGTCGTCAAACAATTCCAGAAAGCTTTAGACTGTGAGCCAGCGCGAGGCCCTGCCCTGAATGACTGTCCGACCACACCCTGCCTCTGTCAATCCTTCTCCCAGAAAGGACAGTGCGGGTGAAACCCTCATGATGTGGAGACCGGCTGATCATGCCATGATTATAAGGCTATTAGCAGAGGTGCATGCTGCGGGCGGGGCCCTGAGACTTTCCTGGACCACTCTGTCAATTGGTGTGGGGGAGGTGGGGCCCCCTGGGCCCCCAGGCTGCACACCACTCAGCTCTCTGCAGACCGGGAGCAGCCCGGGGCCTCAGCTTTCAAAACAGCCACTGGGGGACGTGCTTTGTTCCTCAGAGGGCTGGAAGAAATCAAAGTAAAAGAACTTCTTTCCCTCCTGGTGGCTGAAGTAGGGGCCAGAGACCCCCACTGGGCAGACACAGCCCCCAGGCCACAACCAGGTAATGCTCTCCGTCCAAAGTTTGCCCCCTTCACTGCTGATCATGGCTGGCTCGATGGGCCAGAAAAAGTCTCCGTATCTGACCCCTAGACATGGAGCCCTCTTCCAACATAAACTTTCCCGTTTTATTTAAGTTTTTTGTTTTTGTTTTTTATGTTTTTTTTTTTTAAGAGAGAAGGGCAGTGAGAGAGAGAGAGAGAAAGAATCAATTTTTATTGAGTTTTTCACATGGCTTTTGTTGCTCTGACACTTAGTTGTGTACATGGGTGCTGGGGTTTGAACCCGTGTACTCGCACATGCAGGGCAAGCGCCGTAACCACCAAGACACCGCTCCAGCCCTTTTATTTAAGTTTTAAGTAAAGAAAAAGAGATGCTGGAGCCGTGGCTCAGTGGTTGTAGCACTTGCCTGGTATGCATGAGGATGCGAGTTCGAACTCCGGCACCACATACACAACAAAAGCCGCATGAAAAACTAAATAAAATTGATTCTCTGTTTCTCTCTCTCAATGTCCTCTCTCCTTTAAAAAAGAAAAGAAAAACAGCCCGTGCAGTGGCACACATCTGTAATTCCAGTGAATGGGAGAGGGTCACAAGTTCAAAGCCAACCTCAGCAACTTAGCAAGGCCCCACACAACTCAGTGAGTCCCTGACTCAAAGTAAAATATAAAAGGGCTGGGGATGTAGTTCAGTGGTTAAACACCCAGGTTCAATCCCTGGCACCAAAAAAAGGAAAAATATTTTCCATGATGCAAGTATTTAACTTTAATAGCTTTATGTGAATTCTGCCAATAATGACATGTATACATATTTATGTATATGCTTTTAGACTAGAACATTCCATAGTTGTGTAATATATATTTTCAAGAAATTTTATTAAGGTGGAAAGTGTAATATTACCTATACCAACTCAGTCATTTTTAACTGTCCAGTGCAGTAGTGTTAATTACATCCACAGTGTTGGAAACAGACTTTTAGAACATTTTATTTTATAAACCTGAATCTCCACTTCTACTAAACACTGATTTCTTCTTCCTCAGCCCTTGGCAAACACCTTTCAACTTTTTTTTTTTTTTGATACTGGGGTTGAACCCAGGGGTGCTTAACCACTGAGCCACATCCCCAGACCCTTTTTATATTTTAATTTCAGATAGGGTCTCGTTATATTGCTTTGGGCCTCTCTAAGTTCTGAGGTTGGCTTTGAACTTGAGATCCTCCTGCCTCAGCCTCCTGAGTTTCTGGGATTACAAGTATGGGCCACCGAGAGAGAGTGAGAGAGAGAGAGAGAAAGAGAGAATTAACTTTATTTATTCTTTCATCTGGAACAGTGTGGCTGTTATGGGCTGAATCCCAGAGAGTTCTTTCCGGCTGAAGTCCAAGCCCCTACCTAGCACCTCAGGCAGCGATCATACTTAGAGACAGGGCCTTTATAGAAGTGCTTTCAGTTCAAATGAGGCCATCAGGGTGGGTCTGATCAAATGTGATGCATGTTCTTGTAAGAAAAGGAGCTTTGGACCCCAGAGACTGGGACTTGGTTCACAGAGGAAAGGCCATGTGAGGGCATGGTGAGGCCAGCTCTGCAGGGCAGGGGAAGAGGCCACAGAAGAAACCAAGCCTGCAAACACCTTGAACCCTGAGCCTTTAGAACTGAGAAAACCAGATTGTGCTAGCCCAGCTGCACCCAGGCAGGGCGCTTTGGCAAAGGCAGCCCTCGCAGGGCACACAGCAAGTCTCACGTAACGTACTGAATCCGCGGCTCGTTTCCTCCACGTGAACTAGGCGATAGACCACGAGATAAGCACATGTCTTTTCACCCTCCTCCGATCAGCATTGCCTGTGTGTGTTTTTGAGGTACAGCACGATGCTTTGATGTAGGATACATTATCTACTATGCTGGGAATTGAACCCAGGGCCTTCAGCATGCTAGGCAAGCACTGTACCGCTGAGCTCCAATCCCCAGCCCTGGCTACGTGATTCCTAAAGCTTAAAGAGGTGACTTATCCTATCAAGGGTGCGTGACACTGAGCCTCACCAACACAGCCATCTGGGCACTCAGACGAAGGGCAGGCTCAGGGCTGTTGATTCTGGGGATTCTGGTGTCTTCAGGGAGCCAGTCCAGTTTTCTGCCTCTGCTCTGTGCACCATGGGGAGGGAGGGCTTTGGCCTGGGCCTCGGGGTCTTCATGATTCTGAACTAAATGGCTGCCAGCAAGGAGGGCCAGCTCCTTCCCTATCTACACCAGGAAGAGGTGGAGAGAGGAGAAGGCGGGCCCACCTCTACTCACCCCCCATTTACCACAATGTCTCACACCCTGTTCCCAACGCACTGTCGCACAGTCGCAGGGGCTCCAAGGGCTTGGAGGGTAAGGATGGAAAGGTAAGGGTGTCCACCTGGCTTGCTTGTGGGAGGCACACTTTGAAATACTTAATGATTTTTTTATATCACTGTTTGTGCATTTAGAAGCTAGCATATCCTGTGGAGTGTGTGTGAGAAGTACTCAGGGCCTGGGCTGGAGCAGAAGCTCAGTGGTAATTGTACTTGCCTGGCACGCACGAGGATGCGGGTTCAAACCCCAGCACCACGTATGCAACGAAGTGTCGGAGCAACGAAAACCACATGAAAAACTAAATAAAACTGATTCTCTCTTTCTTTCTCTCTCAGTGTCCCTCTCTCTTTAAAAATAAAATAAAATAACACTCAGGGCCTGACAAGCTCTTAGACTCTAGGCATTGTGTGCATGAACAGAGGCCCCAGTGGAAGCCTAGAAGGTGATGGTAGCCAAGAAAACCCAAAATGTGACGGAGGACCGCTGTGTTCCTTGCCAGAAGAAAAACTATGTTTACAGGAGAAACCAAGTCCCTCTGGAGGCCAGGAAAGGGAAAGCAAAAACAGCAGTAATTTTCAGTGTGTATCCAATATTATCCAGAAAAAAACACTTTTTTTTTTTTGGTAGAGATTTGAGGGGGGTCTTTACCACTACTCTACATTCCCAGTCCTTTTGTGTTTTTATCTCTTATTTTGAAATAGGTCTCACTAAGTTTTGGGGGCTGGCCTTGAACTTGCAACCTCCTGCCTGGGCCTCCTGAGTCACTGGGATTACAGGTGTGCACCACTGCACTTGGCTAGAGAAGCAATCACTGAAGAAAGTCATAGAAGTTGTGGGCAGGCATCACTAGAGTCCCCTTACTAATCTGTCCTTGCAGCAATGAGCCTGGCCAAGAACCGAAACCAAAGCCAACAAGAGCAGCAAACACCAAGCACACAGAATCTCTCCGCTGCAAATGGGACATTTGACACGTTATGGGCCAATGAGATATAAGCAAAAATGTGCCGAAGGTTTCTACACGAATTTGCTTTCCTGTTAGAGAGATCTCCTTTCCTCCTTGTCACTTCCCTCTGCTTCGCAGAATGCAGATTTGCAGCTGGAGGTAAAGCAACCATTTTGGGACTACAAAGTGACCAGGAATAGAAAAGCCCCACGTCACCCAAGGTGAAATAGGAAGGCAAAATAACCAAGAGCTCAGGCGCAGTGGCAGACATCTGTGTTGCCAGTAACTCGGGAGGCTGAGACAGGAGGATCGTGAGTTCAAGGCCAACCTCAGCAACTTAGCAAAGCCCTAAGCAACTTAGTGAGATCCTGTCTCATAATAAAATAAAATAAAAAAGACTGAGGATGTGACTCAGTAGTTAAGCACCCCTGGGTTCAATCCCTGGTACTAAAAAAAAAACAAAAAACAAAAAACTTTGACAGTCAGGTCATTTTTACAATTTAAGATCCCAACTTAATGTGTTTTTTTTTTTGTTCCAAAATGCATAGTTACTTTTTCTTTAGTATGATGTAGAAACCAATATCTTTTCAGAATTCATTGGAATTTTCTTATAATTAATTTCTTTAACATGGGGGAAAAAAACCCCAAAAGTCCTCTACCTATCGTGGTTTCTGCAGCGGTGAGTGCATTTCTCAGTTTTACAGCTGCTTTTGGCTCCAGATCTGCCTGTGTATAAGTGCACCCACACTCAGCAGAATGCTTTTAGAACAGCAACTTGGGGAAAGAGACTGGGGGGGGAAATACACGTATTAGTGAATACCAAGAAACAAGCATGGCCCAGTAAGACAGGAGGCAAGACTGCCTGTAACAAGATGCTTTTTCATGTAGATTTCTTTTCCACTTCTGGTCCTGGGAATGCGGCTGGCTGTGCTCTAGGACAATGGGGATCATAGCTCTTACCCTACCTGTTATATCATTCCCTTCTCACCCTGCACGTACTGAGGACTGGTGTCAGAGGCCAAATGGGAGGACCACCAACAATGACATCCCCTGCAGCTCTCAGGGACAGTTAGGCAACTGGCCCACACTGAAGCATCTTCTTTCACACCATCCTTGCAGAAGACAGCTAATTTTTTTTAAAGTTCTGCGATACAAATGATTTAAAAAAGAAAAGAAAAGAAAAATCCAGGATGAATGAGTTTAAAAATGCATAGTGCTCTCTGCATGAGTCCATTGTCTTCAAACTCTCAAAGAATACAAGAAAACAGGAAAAACAGTGCCGCTGTTTTCCCGGTCTCCGTTTTTCTGGTCTGCGTTCTAAGGACGGAGGTGACTCTGTAGGGCGCCAGCTGCTCCGGGGCAGGTAGCCGCACAGGCTGCGGATCCGGAGGACTAGCTCTGCTTCCTTGGAGTCTGCATGAGCTGTCAGTGGAGAGACAGGCTGACCAGGTGCAGGCTTGTCCTTGCTGCTCAGTCGTGCAGAAACTGTCTCTCCTCGTCACTGTGATGAAACTCAAATGTGATCTGAACAGGCTCATGAGAGTCCTTCCACCCAGGAGATGGAGAGTTGTCTCCATATCGCAGAGGTCAAGAAATGGAGTCCACCTCCAGGGTACAGCATTCACTCACATCCTCCTCCTAGACTGGGGTCACTTGGTCACTGGGATCCTCCTCCTAGACTGGGGTCACTCACACCCCTCCTCCTAGACTGGGAGGGGGGCCACATTCCCTTGCTAAAGCTCTAGCAACTTTGCAAGAAACGGCTAGAATCCCGCACAGCTTTCAGGACATTTTCTTCATACTTGGGGTCACAACTGGTATAACCTCAGACACTTCAAAAAGTGCTGATTCCTTCCTCTCCTTCAACACAGAGCAGTTTACACCTTGAAATCAAACCCATCAGCTAGGGATTCTCATTCTTTCTTTCTAAGAGAGAGGGACAGTGAAAGAAAGTAATCAATTTTATTTAGTTTTTCATGTGGCTTTTGTTGCTCTGACATTTTATTGTGTATGTGGGGTTTGAACCCTTGTCCCAGGGCATGACAAGGGTTTCTTACTTTCTTTCTTTCTTTTTTTTTTTTTTTAAAGAGAGAGGGACAGTGAGAGAGACAGAGAAAGAGAGAAACAACTTTATTTAGTTTTTCACATGGCCTTAGTTGCTCCAACATTCAGTTGTGTACATGGTGCTGGGGTTTGAACCCGGGTCCTCATGCTTGCTAGGCAAGCGCCGAAACCGCTGAGCCACTGCTCCAGCCCCTTAATTTAATTTTTTTATACCAGGGATTGAACCCAGGGGCACTTAACCGTTCAGCTACATCCCCAGCCCTTTTATATATTTTATTTTGAGACAGTGTCTTGCTAAGCTGCTTAGGGCTTCGCTGAGGCTGGATTTGAACTCGTGATCCTCCTGCCTCAGCCTCCCCAGTTGCTGGGGATTACAAGCAGGCACTACTAGCATGTGGGCAGTGCTTGTTTCTTTTAGGAGTTTGGCTCCTCCACGTTGAAATACAGGTGGTACTAAAGCCTTTGTCACTAAACCAGGGGCGCTGTTTCTTAAGACTCAAATACAACAGAAGGAAGTCATTTTTTCCTTGCTAATATGACGGAATCTCTAAACTCATGACTATAACTCCACAACTGCTCCTTCTGGCAAAATAAGCAGACCGTCCTATTATAGGACCAAGAAATCAAAGCTGCTGTCCTGTCCTGTTTGGATAATGATATCTGGGGACTGATGGGAAAAAGGAAGAGAGGAAGGAAAGAAAGACGAGAACGCATTTGAAATAACTTCCTGAAAAGCTCCAAATGGCTTAACTGCTAAAATAAGCGCTTTGGGAGAAAAGAAATGCCAATTATCAGGATCTAGGTGTGCCATAAAACACAGGTGACACCAGTCCAGTTCTTGAAACCCATTTGGATTCCCCCACCCATTTTAGAAAAGGAATTGGGAGCGTGATCCTTGTTTTTCCAATGTAAACAAAACACAGACCCACCAGGACGGGCGAAGGAAACAGAAATTCGCAGTTGGATTTTGCCCAGGCAGATCCACGGTGGGGCACCTACCGAGCTGCACCTTATTTCAGACCTCATGATTGCTCCGATGGCACCTGGTGGTGAGCAGGGACCAGGAGGCTGCGCTCCCCGCGGTTCCCCTGGCGCACCCAGGGCGCACGGCGCGGCCCCAAGGAGCCTCGAGGAAGCCAGGGGAGCCTCCCCACTTCGCCATCGCCCACGTTTCCGCCTCCGGCGGCTGCTGGCCTGAGGCCCGGGGGGACCACGGCGGCGGAGCGAGGCTGTGCCGTGGGCCTGGGCCCCGGCTCTCCCCGGCTGAAGCCCGCACTCAGCGCGCTGCGCCCTGCCCAGCCCCACAGCCCGGGAGCCTCCGCGCTTGGCCCGCGACCCGGGACGGGGGCGCGATCCTCGCAGGTGGGTGGCGCGGGCTCCCAGGCAGGCCACCGCGGGTCGGTCCCCGCTTGGCAGAGCAGCCCCCGCCCGGAAAGCACAGCGCTGCCCCCAGCCGTGTCCGCGGTCCCCGCGTGCGGGTGCGGGGCGGGTGGCGGAGCCACGCCCGGGCCCGCGGTCTGCTCCGTGCGCGCTCGGCGTGGGACCCGGCTCTGCGGTCTGAGCGAAGCCAGCCCCGCCACGTGGTCTCGGCTCCAGCGTCCTGGCCCCAGCGGCTCAAGAGGCCATCCGCACCCTGGCGGGGATGATGAGGGCAGTGCGGGTCCGCGGCGCAGAGCCTCGTCCCTGTGCGCGGCTGCCAGAGCGCCCGCAGCCTCGGGCACCTCCCGGTCCCGCGCGGAGTCGCGTTTCTCACGCATGTAACTAAATTTTCTAGTAACCACACTGAAAGTGGAAGAGGAAACAGGTAAAATGAATTTTAATAAGGCATTTATTTACCCTACACATACATGTTATTTCTACGCTTGATCACCATACACTATCAACAGCAATTTTCACTTGTTTTTCCTTGAAGTTTTGAGAATCTGATGTGTACTGTCTAGGTGCAGCACCGCGCTGTGAGGACGGGGTGCCCAGCAGACTCGCGTGGGCAGTGCCCACCGTAGTGGACAGCGGAGTCTACAAGCTCATATTCCAGACTTGTGAACTTAAACTGCAGGAGTGTAGACAGCCATATTTTAATTTATAATAAAATCTCTAACATATTCCAGACATTAATGGTATTGTATTTCTTTCCAAGTATTAGGCTTTTCTTCACATGAATCAACCGTAATTTTTCTGACTGCTGCTGTAATCTACACACTGAGGTTGTTCCAGGCTCCTTACTACTGCAACTCATTTCTGCTGTCTTCCTGCAGAAAACTGTTCTTGCAACTTGGGGTATTTACTGAGAGGATGGACTCCCAGAGGGAAAATCGCCAGGACAAGTGTGAACACTTCTTCCTCTCTGGCTAGGGAATCTCCATACTGCTCCCAGGGAGGTCTAAGGCAATGTGTGCTGTCCCCGGAGTTTCAGGAGCATGCTATCCTGCACACAGTACATTCTGCGTTGATCTTCTTTTTTTTAGGGAGAGACACAGGGGGAGAATCAACGTTATTTAGTTTTTCACATGGCTTTCGTTGCTCTGACACTTCACTGCGTACGTGGTGCTGGGGTTCGAACCTGCGTCCTGAGCACACCAGGCAAGCGC
>PVKS010021121.1:24302-35819 GCA_004027875.1 Aplodontia rufa | reverse complement strand
CTTTTTCACCATAGATTTTATATAGCCTATATCCCTGTTATTCCTTGAGGCCATATTTTCTATCTCAGCATCATAATGATCTATTTTGAAGGAGAATTTCTCAAGTTTTATAGAAGTAGACTTGATTATCACATTTTCTAAGACAGGGAGAGATTGAATGGGAATCAAGTTTTATTCATTCATCTGATTTTTGTGTCTCCGATTTGATGTCGTGTATGTGGTGCTGGGATAAGAACCTGGGTCCTTGAATGTGGCAGGAAACTGCTCCACGTGCTGAGACACTTCTAAAGGACCTACAATTATCTTTTAAAATCATTGTCCCAGCAATTAGCTTATAATTTTATTGCTTTTAATATAATCATCTAGGGGCGGGAGCGGTCGCTCAGCATTTGTGGTGCGTGCCCTGCATCCTCCGGTACTCAAGTTCAAACCCCAGCACCATGGACATTCTGAAGACTCGGCGCAACACAGGGCACAAGAAAATCTTAATAAAATTCTTTCTCAATATCTCACTGACACTCTCATTGAAAAAAGAAAAGAAAATTTTCTTTTTAAAATATATCATCTATAGTCAGTAACAATTTCCACTTCACATACTTCCTCAAACATTTTCCTTGACAGGATTCAAGGAGTAAAACATCTACTACAACGTTCGGTAGAGGAGATGATATTGGGCAATTTTGTCCTGATCTAGATGGAAAGCTTCACATTCAGAAGCATTTTGCTGTATGTTGTTTACAGATGTCCTTTATCGAGAAAGTTTTCTGTATTTTCTGTTGTTAAGGGATTTTAATCTCTTACATGGACCTACGTGGACCGACGCAGAGAGATGCGGTCCTACTTGCACGTACGTGGGCAGACGTGCACTGCTTTGGAAGAACCTGAACATACGTGACAAACGTGGACCAAAGTGTACCTTGTGGTGAGATGCGGTCCTACCTGGATGGACATGGACAGAGTTGGACTTACAGATAACTTAGTGGACCTACATGAACATACGAGGACAGAAGTGGACCAATGTGGACAGATTTGCGCCTATGTGGACAGACTGGAACGGACGTGGAATTTCGTGGACAGACATTGAACTATGTGCAACTCAATGGAATGATGAGGGCCTACGTGGACCTTCGTGTACAGACACGTATCTACGTGAAACGACGTGGAGAGAGCTGAACCTAAAGAGATGCTTGACCACCTACGCAGCCAGATGTCCACCCAAATGCATAGACAGAACACCGAACGCTCAGCCAGAAAGATGACCGCACGCCCACGCAGACAGTTGCCCACATATACAGGTAGCTATGCAGACAAATGCATTCTCAGGTATATATAAATCTATACGTACGTGATCTTACATAAAGCGACGTGAAAAGAGGTGAACCTACACTAATGCCTGTTCACCAACCAAGACTGATATTCACCGGTCTACGACTTAAGCATCCCTTTCGGCCTAGCAGACAGTTGACCGCCCGCAGAACTAGACAGACACCCAAGGACATGGTGACCATGAGAGATTCCACAGAAACTAAGGACAAATAGAATGAGACCACGAACATGGGGGTCAGGAGACCGAGTCCATGAAACGTAGTCCACAGCTACGCAGTCCATTGTGACGGATGCCAAAAACACGGCGTCTTTTTAGTTGGAGAGTACTGGCAACACGGCCATGTACAAAAGGAAACGGAGACTGAGGCCATGCACATTGAGGCCATGGACACTGAGGCCACAGTCATGGAGGTCGGGGCAATGTCAACCAAGAACACTGAGGAATGCAGACAAAGATTACGGAGAACGACGTGAGTGAGACCGAATCTAAAGACAGTGAATCCACAGCGATCGAGTATAAGGACATTGAATCCACGGAACTGATTACACAGATTCAGAGGCCACGGAAATGGAGGCCACAGAGCCCAATATTACGGAAACCGAGGCCACGCTGCCCGAAAGCCACATGGAGTGAGGCCACGGACGCCGAGGCCACGTGGACCGAGGCTTCGTGGACCGAGCCGCCGGACAATGAGTCCACTTGGACCAAGGCCACGGAAATCCTGACAAAGCGGACCGAGATATCTAGACAAAGGTACTTACATTCCGAGGAATGGTGCCTTTTGCAGATCCACATTGACATTCTTTGTCCACCGATCACCAAAGTGGGCAGTCATGAAATGACATAGACAGGCCTGAGCCACAATAGCATGCAGCTCCTGCTATGACCTCAGAGCCGGAGCCCACGGACCCATGTCAGCCTCAACAATGCTGCAGCCCTGATGTCCAAAATACTCAGTGTGCATCTTATGTATCCCACCTCCTGAATGATGAAGACCTACATGAATATATGTGGACCTACCTGAGGAGACGTAGACTTATGTGGGTGCACCTTCTCAGATGTGGAACTACGCGGTCTTACATTGGCCTACGTGGACAGACGTGGAGCTTTGTGGACCAACATGGACAGAAAAGGCCCCATGTGGACACACTATGACATATGTGCGCCTACGTGGAATATCGAAGATGTATATGTGCTTACGTGGACAGAGGTGTCCCTTCATGGACCGAATTGAATCGATGTGGACAGACATGAACCTACTTGGACCTATGAGGAAACAGGTGGCACAACAATGAGCTACGTGTACCTCTATTGAGAGATGCGGACCTACGATGACCTACATGGACTGACATTGACCTATGCGTACCTACGTTGACAGACGTGGATCTACGTGGACCTACGTGGACAGATGTGGACAGACACAGAATGCAGTGTTCTTACGTAAAAGGACATGGAATGACATGAACGTAAGTAGATCTACATAGACCGATGTGAAACATACGTGGACACATCTGGACCGACGTGAACGTTCGGGAACATTCGTGGACCTAAGCGGAGCGATGTGAACGTGTGTCGACCTTGATGGACAGATGTGAACCTACGAGGATCTACAAGTCAGACGTGGACCGACGTGGACCTATGTGGTCCAATGTGGACAGACGTGAACCCATGTGAACCAACGTGGACCTTCGTGGACAGAGATGAATTCATATGGACCTCGCTGGTAAGATGAGGGCCTACGTGGACCTCTGTGTGCAGACGGGTACCTTCGTGAAATTATGTAGACAGATGTGGACCTACACATAAGCCCTAACCACACCTAGACAGAGGCACACCCACACACATAGTCAGAAAACCGCCCAAAATCCTAGACAGACACCGGCCCGTGTACCTACATAGACTCCTACATAGACAGATGCTCATGTATACAGATGTACACGTAGGCCTATGTGAAGGTAAATAAAAGTAGACAGACGTAAACAAAAACAATCTTTTTCACCATAGATTTTATATAGCCTTTAACCCTGTTATTCCTTGAGGCCATATTTTCTATCTCAGCATCATAATGATCTATTTTGAAGGAGAATTTCTCAAGTTTTATAGAAGTAGACTTGATTTTTACATTTTCTAAGACAGGGAGAGATTGAATGTGAATCAAGTTTTATTCATTGATCTGATTTTTGTGTCTCCGATTCTTTATCATGTATGTGGTGCTGGGATAAGAACCTGGGTCCTTGAATGTGGCAGGAATCTGCTCCACTTGCTGAGAAACTTCTATAGGACCTACAATTATATTTTAAAATCATGGTCCCAGCAAATAGCTTATAAATTTATTGCTTTTGATATAATCATCTAGGGGCAGGAGCGGTCGCTCAGCATTTGTGGTGCGTTCCCTGCATCCTCCGGTACTCAAGTTCAAACCCCAGCACCATGGACATGCTGAAGCCTCGGTGCAACACAGGCCATATTGAAAATCTTAATAAAATTCTTTCTCAATATCTCACTGACACTCTCATTTGAAAAAAAAAGAAAATTACCTTTTTGATATATAGCATCTATAGTCAGTAACAATTTCCACTTCACATACTTCCTCAAACCTTTTCCTTGACAGGATGCAAGGAGTAAAACATCTACTACAATGTTCGGTAGAGGAGACAATACTGGGCAATTTTGTCCTGATCTAGATGGAAAGCTTCACATTCAGTAGCATTTTGCTGTATGTTGTTTACAGATGTCCTTCATTGAGAAAGTTTCCTGTATTTTCTGTTGTTAAGGGATTTTAATGTCTTACATGGACCTACGTGGACCAACGCAGACAGATGCGGTCCTACTTGCACGTACGTGGGCAGACGTGCACTGCTTTGGAAGAACCTGAACATACGTGGACAAACGTGGACCAAAGTGTACCTTGTGGTGAGATGTGGTCCTACCTGGATGGACATGGATAGAATTGGTCTTACAGATAACTTAGTGGACCTACATGAACATACGAGGACAGAAGTGGACCAATGTGGACAGATGTGCGCCTACGTGGACAGACTGGAACGGACGTGGAATTTCGTGGACAGACATGAACTATGTGCAACTCAATGGAACGATGAGGGCGTACGTGGACCTACGTGTACAGACACGTATCTACGTGAAGCGACGTGGAGAGAGCTGAACCTAAAGAGATGCCTGACCACCTACGTAGACAGATGTCCACCCAAATGCATAGACAGAACACCGAATACTCAGTTAGAAAGATGCCCGCACACCCATGTAAACAGTTGCCCACATATACAGTTAGCCATGCAGACAAATGCATTCTCAGGTATATATAAACGTATACGTACGTGATCTTACATAAAGCGACGTAAAAAGAGGTGAACTTACACTAATGCCTATTCACCAACCAAGACTGATATTCACCGGTCTATGAATTAAACATCCCGCTCGGCCTGGCAGACAGGTGACCGCCCGCAGATCTAGACAGACACCCAAAAACATGGTGACCATGAGAGAAGTCCACAGAGACTAAGGACAAATAGAATGAGACCAAGAACATGGGGGTCAGGAGACCGAGTCCACAAGAGGAATTCCACAGCTACACAGTCCAATGAGACCGATGCCAAGAACACGGCGTCTTCTTAGTTGGAGAGCACTGGTAACACGGCCATGTACAAAAGGCCACGGAGACCGAAGCCATGCACATTGAGGCAATGGACACTGAGGCCACATTCACGGAGGTCGGGGCAATGTCAACCAAAAACACTGAGGAATGCAGACAAAGATTACAGAGAACAATGTGAGTGAGACCGAATCTAAAGACAGTGACTCCACAGCGATCGAGTATAAGGACATTGATTTAATGGACACTGACTACACAGATTCAGAGGCCAAGGAAATGGAGGCCACAGAGCCCGATATCATGGAAACCGAGGCCACGTTGACGGAAAGCCACATGGGAGTGAGGCCACGGACACCGAGGCCACGTGAACCGAGGCTTCGTGGACCGAGCCGCCGCACAATGAATCCACTTGGACCAAGGCCACGGAAATCCTGACAAAACGGACCGAGACATCTAGACCAAGGTCATTACATTCCGAGTAATGCTGCCTTTTGTGGATCCACATTGACATTCTTTGTCCTTCGGTCATCAACGTGGGCAGTCATGAATTGACATAGACAGGCCTGAGCCACAACAGCATGCAGCTCCTGCTATGACCTCAGAACCGGAGTTCATGGACCCATGTGAGCCTCAACAATGCTGCAGCCCTGATGTCCAAAATACTCAGTGCGCACCTTATGTGTCTCAGCTCCTGAATGATGTGGAACTACATGAATTTATGTGAACCTACCTGAGGAGATGTAGACCTATGTGGGTGCACTTTCTCAGATGTGGAACTACGTGGTCTTACATGGATCACTGTGGAGAGACGTAGAGCTTTGTGGACCAACATGGACAGAAAAGGCCCCATGTGGACACACGATGACATATGTGTGCCTACGTGGAATATAGAAAATGGACATGTACTTACATAAACAGACTTGTCCCTCCATGGAGCGAATTGAATCGATGTGGACAGACATGAAACTACTTTTACCTATGTGGAAACAGGTGGCCCTACAATGAGCTATGTGGACCTTCATTGAGAGATGCGGACTTATGATGACCTACATTAACCGACATGGACCTATGTGTACCTACTATGACATACATGGGTATGTGTACCTACATCGACAGATGTGGACAGACACGGAAAGCTGAGTTCCTATGTAAAAGGACATGGGATGACATCAACGTAAGCACATCTACGTAGAACGATGTGAAACTTACGTGGACATATGTGGACCGACGTGAACTTATGTGAACGTTCGTGGACCTATGCGGAGCGATGTGAACGTATGTGGACCTTGATAGACATATGTGAACCTAGGAGGATATACAAGTCAGACGTGGACCGACGTTGATCTACTTGGTCCAACGTGGAGAGACCTGAACTGACGTGAACAGACGTGGACCTTCGTGGACAGAGATGAACTCATGTGGACTTCTGTGTTGAGATGAGGGGCTACGTGAACCTCTGTGTAAAGACGGATACCTTCGTGAAACTATGTAGGCAGATGTGGACCTACACAGATGCCTGAACTACACCTAGACAGATGCGCACCCACACACATATTCAGAAACCCGCCCGAAATCCAAGACAGATGCCAGCACGCGTGCCTATATAGACTCCTACATAGACAGATGCCCATGTACACAGAAATATATGTGGGCCTACGTGAAGGTAAATAAAAGTAAACAGACGTAAAATGAAACGAACTATTTCCCCATATTAATTTTAGATAGTCTATATCATTGTTATTCCTTCAGGCCATATTTTCAATCTCAGTATCACAATGATCTCTTTTGAAGGAGACTTTCTGAGGTTATATAGAAGTATACTGATTTGTACATTTTGTAAGAGAGGGAGAGATTGAAAGGGAATCAAGTTTTATTCATTATTCTGATGGTTTTGTCTCCAATACGTTGACGTGTATGTGGTCTGGGATATGAACCTGGGTCCTTGAATAAGCTAGGCAACTCTTCCACCTGCTGGGACACTTCTGAAGTACCTACAATTATCTTTCAAAATCATGGTCCCAGCAAACCGCTTATAAATTTATTGCTTTTAATATAATCATCTAGCGGCAGCAGTGCTCCATCAGCATTTGTGGTGATTGTCCTGCATCCTCTGGTATTCAAGTTCAAACCCCACTACCATGGACATGGTGAAGACTTGGCGCAACGCAGGGCATATGAAAATCTTAATAAAATTCTTTCTCAATCTCTCACTGACCCTCTCTTTTGAAAAAAGAAAAGAAAATTTTCTTTTTAAACTATATATTCTAAAGTCAGTAACAATTTCCCCTTCACATACTTCCTCAAACCGTTTCCTTGACAGGTTGAAATGAGTAAAACAACTCCTACAATGTGCGGTTAATGAGACAATTCTGGGCAATTTTGTCCTGATCTAGATGGAATATTTTATATTCAGAATCACTTTGCTGTTAGTTGTTTACAGACGTCATTATCGAGAAAGTTACCTGTATTTTCTGTTGTTAAGAGATTTTTGTCTCGTACATGGACCTACATGGACCGACGCAGACAGATGCAGTTCTACCTGCACGTACGTGGGCAGACGTGGACCGATGTGGAAGAGCCTGAACATATGTGGACAAACGTGGACCTAAGTGTACCTATGTGGCGAGATGTGGTCCTACCTGGATGGATATGGATAGAGGTGGACTTACAGATATCTAAGTGGACCTACATGAACCAATTAGGACAGATGTGGACCAACGTGGACAGATGTGCGCCTATGTGGACAGACAGATGGACGTGGACTTTCGTAAACAGATATGAACTATGTGCAACTCAGTGGAATGATGAGGGCCTACGTGGACCTACGTGTACAGACGCGTATCTACGTGAAACAAGGTGGAGAGAGCTGAAACTAAAGAGACGCTGCCCACCTACGAAGACAAATACCAAGCCAAATACATATAAAGAAAACCGAATGCTCACCTAGAAAGATGGCCGCTCATCCACGTAGACAGTTACCTACCTATACAGTTGCACATGCAGACAAATGCATTCTAATTCATATATAAACTTATATGTACATGATCTTACATAAACAGATGTGAAAAGAGGTGAACCTGCACTAATGCCTGTCCACTAAAAAGACTGATATTCACCCGCCCATGAACAAAGCATCCTGTTCCCCCACACAGACAGTTGAAAGCCCGCAGGATTAGACAGACACCAAAGGACATAGTGACCATGAGAGAAGTCCACAGAGACTCAGGACAAATAGAACCAGACCACGAACATGGGGGTCAGGAGACCAAGTCCATAAAACTGATTCCACAGCTACGCAGGCCACTGAGACAGATGCCAAGGACACGGCATCTTCTTAGATGGAGAGTACTGGGATCAGGGCAGTGGACAAAAGGCCACGGAGACTGAGGACACACACATTGAGGCCATGGACACTGAGGCCACAGTCAAGGAGGTCGGGGCAATTTCAATCGAAGAGATTGAGGAATGCAGACCGAGGTTACGGGAACCGACGTGACAGAGACCGAATCTACAGACAGTGAATCAACAGACACCGAGTATATGGACAGGGAATCCATGGAGAACGATTCCACGGACGCGGAGGCCACAGAAATGGAGGACACAGAGCCCGAGATCACGGAAACCGAGACCACGTTGACCGAAAGCCACATGGAGTGATGCCATGGACGTCGAGGCCACGTGGACCGAAGCCCCAGTCAATGAGTCCACGTGGACCGAGGCCAAGGACACCAAGGCCATTGAAACCTTGACAAAGTTTACCGAGACAACTAGTCCAAGGCCATTACAGTCCCAAGCATGGTGCCCTTTGCGGATCTACATGGACATTCTTTGTCCTTCGATCACCAACGTGGGCAGTCATGAAAAGATATAGACAGGCCTGAGCCACAACTAGCATGCAGCTCCTGCTATGACCTCAGAGCCGGAGCCCAGGGACCCATGTCAGCCTCAACAATGCTGCAGCCCTGATGTCCAAAATACTCAGTACACATCTTATTTTTCCCAGCTCCTGAATGATGTGGATCTACATGAATCTATGTGGACCTACCTGAGGAGACGTAGACCTATGTGGGTGGACCTTCTCAGATGTGGAACTACGTGGTCTTACATGGACCAGTGTGGACAGACGTAGAGCTTTGTGGACCAACATGGACAGAAAAGGCCCCATGTGGACACACTATAACAAATGTGTGCCTACGTGGAATATAGAAAATGGACATGTGATAATGTATACAGACGTGCCCCTCCCTGGAAAGAATTGAATCGATGTGGACAGACATGAAACTACTTGGACCTATGTGGAAACAGGTGGCCCTACAATGAGCTATGTGGACCTTCATTGAGAGATGCGGACTTATGATGACCTACATTAACCGACATGGACCTATGTGTACCTACGTTGACAGACGTGGGTCTATGTGTACCTACGTCGACAGATGTGGACAGACACGGAAAGCAGTGTTCCTACGTAAAAGGACATGGGATGACATCAACGTAAGTACATCTACATAGACCGATGTGAAACTTATGTGGACATTGTGGTCCTATGTGGAGCGATGTGAACATATGCAAACCTTGATAGACAGATGTGAACCTTCGAGGATCTACAAGTCAGACGTGGGCCGACGTTGATCTACGTGGTCCAATGTGGACAGACCTGAACCGACGTGAACAGACGTGGACCTTCGTGGACAGAGATGAATTCATGTGGACCTCAGTGGTGAGATGAGGGCCTACGTGAACCTCTGTGTAAAGACGGGTACCTTCGTGAAACTATGTAGGCAGATGTGGACCTACACAGATGCCTGAACTACACCTAGACAGATGCGCACGCACACACATATTCAGAAACTCGCCCGAAATTCAAGACAGATGCCAGCACGCGTGCCTATATAGACTCCTACATAGACAGATGCCCATGTACACAGAAGTATACGTGGGCCTACATGAAGGTAAATAAAAGTAAACAGACGTAAAATGAAACAAACTATTTCCCCATATTAATTTTAGATAGTCTATATCATTGTTATTCTTTCAGGCCATATTTTCAATGTCAGTATCATAATGATCTCTTTTGAAGGAGACTTTCTGAGGTTATGTAGAAGTATACTGATTTGTACATTTTGTAAGAGAGGGAGAGATTGAAAGGGAATCAAGTTTTATTCATTATTCTGATGTTTGTGTCTCCAATACGTTGCCGTGTATGTGGTCTGGGATACGAACCTGGGTCCTTGAATATGCTAGGCAACTCTTCCACCTGCTGGGACACTTCTGAAGTACCTACAATTGTCTTTCAAAATCATGGTCCCAGCAAACCGCTTATAAATTTATTGCTTTTAATATGATCATCTAGCGGCAGCAGTGCTCCATCAGCATTTGTGGTGATTGTCCTGCATCCTCTGGTACTCAAATTCAAACCCCACTACCATGGACATGGTGAAGACTTGGCGCAACGCAGGGCATATGAAAATCTTAATAAAATTCTTTCTCAATCTCTCACTGACCCTCTCTTTTGAAAAAAGAAAAGAAAATTTTCTTTTTAAACTATATATTCTATAGTCAGTAACAATTTCCCCTTCACATACTTCCTCAAACCGTTTCCTTGACAGGTTTAAATGAGTAAAACAACTCCTACAATGTACGGTTAATGAGACAATTCTAGGCAATTTTGTCCTGATCTAGATGGAACATTTTATATTCAGAATCACTTTGCTGTTAGTTGTTCACAGATGTCATTATCGAGAAAGTTACCTATATTTTCTGTTGTTAAGAGATTTTTGTCTCGTACATGGACCTACACGGACCGACGCAGACAGATGCGGTCCTACGTGCACGTAGGTGGCAGACGTGGTCCGATGTGAAAGAGCCTGAATATACGTGGACAAACATGGACCTAAGTGTACCTATGTGGCGAGATGTGGTCCTACCTGGGTGGATATGGATAGAGGTGGACTTACAGATATCAAAGTGGACTTACATGAACAAGTTAGGACAGATGTGGACCAACATGGACAGATGTGCGCCTACGTGGACAGACGAACGGACGTGGACTTTCACGGACAGACATGAACTATGTGTAACTCAGTGGAATGATGAGGGTCTACGTGGACCTACGTGTACAGACGCGTATCTACGTGAAACAAGGTGGAGAGAGCTGAAACTAAAGAGATGCTACCCACCTATGTAGACAAATACCAAGCCAAACGCATAGAAAGAAAACCCAATGCACACCTAGAAAGACGGCCGCTCGCCCCCGTAGACAGTTACCTACCTATACAGTTGCACATGCAGACAAATGCATTCTAAGTTATATATAAATGTATACGTACGTGGTCTTACATAAACTGACGTGAAAAGAGCTGAACCTGCACTAATGCATGTCCACCAACAAAGACTGATATTCACCCGCCCACGAATAAAGCATCCTGCTCCCCCACGCAGACAGTTGAATGCCCGCAGAATTAGACAGACACCCAAGGACATAGTGACCATGAGAGAAGTCCACAGAGACTAAGGACAAATAGAACGAGACCACAAACATGGGGGTCAGGAGACCAAGTCCATGAAACTGATTCCACAGCTA